>JAODLI010074366.1:0-13262 GCA_027575585.1 Percopsis omiscomaycus | reverse complement strand
AGTTAGCACTACAACTACATCTACAACCAAACCAACTACACCTCCAACTACAACTGTTGTTTCATCAACCACACCAGTCGAGACAACACCTAGCACTACAACAACATCTACAACCAAACCAACTACACCTGCATCTACAACTGTCGTATCACCAACACCAGGAACTACACAGTGTTTCTGTATTGTAGATGGCCAACAGTTTCAACCAGGTAAGAAGCTATACTTATTGTACACTAAAATATACTAAAACTATATTTTTATTGTAGTTAGTTTATAGTTTTCACATTATTCCATATTCTACTAAAATGCTGTGGCAGACTGGCAAATACTACGCAATATTGCATGTTAGACTTTTAAGACAGTACCCAGTATCTTGACAACAATTTTGCAAACTTATCAAGATTTTAAGACACTGTCAGAAATCCACTAGAGGCCACGTTTGGTCAAAAATCTAATCTAATTTACAGTATATCTGGAGCAAGTGAACATGTTACTCATTAAGCTCGTGATCACAGAGTTTCTTCATGATGGTCAGCTTGATCCGCAATGGCCTTATCATGGCAGAACAATATGGAGTGCGAAGCCTTTAGTTGGCAAAATATCCATGATGATCCTTATTTGTTTATCACAGTATTTCATTAAAGTGGCAGTTTGAAAGAGCTGATATCATTAGCATTTTGACACCTCACAATTTGAGCAGATCATTCTCACATGTGAATTAGTGTCTCCTGCCACGATAAAATCCCTCGTTTTAGAGGAACTCATTTTGCAGAACTCACAATGCTGTATTGTGTACACATGTTGCATGTACATCCATGCATTCCCTATAAGTGTGTGCGTAGTATTGGGGTTTTCTATTCCACTCGGCCCCCTCTGGTCAATAAATGCACACTACCCTTCAAGTTAAATAACCATATACATTATTTTTGCAAATGCATTACTGTGAACACAAGTTATTTCAGCACATTTAACACTGGTTCAAGTTTACTCCATTCCAATTCTTTTTTTCAGGAGAGACCATATTTAATATGACAGACATCGGATCAGGTATATGTCTTACAATGATATGTTCCGACATTTGTGAGCTTCAAAACAAGACCGAACTGTGCCCTGCAACAACCCCACCCCAACCCACACCCTCGCCAACACCTTCTGTGCCTATCTGTCCTGATTGGGATAAAGTGGTAAGAACTATCAACACACTGTTTGTACATTGTATATAGATGATTTTTACGTGGATGCCGTGACTACTGTGCCAACACTAATGACTTTTACCCTCTCTTTCCTTCACAACAGCAAAATGAGACATTTTTTATCTGCAACTGCACAATGGCCAAATGCATTGAGAACAACACAATTGAGATTATCCCGTATGAATGCCCACCCCTTAAGAACATCACTTGTGCCAATGGAAAGAAACCAGTTCTTGTGTATGACGAGTACTACTGCTGTCAATATTATGCCTGTGACTGTGAGTTTTCTTTCTTGTTTGAAGTCATGCGTAGCAGTTATTCCATGTTGGTTTATCATGATAAACATTTGTATTGAACATAACAGCCCTTTTTTCTTTACAGGTGTATGTGAAGGCTGGGGGGATCCGCATTATATTACGTTTGATGGACTCTTTTATAGTTATCAAGGAAACTGTACCTACATCTTAATGGAAGAGATTATACCCAAATACAATTTCAAGATTTACATCGACAATGTATTCTGCGATCCTACGGAAGACGTATCCTGCCCCCGATCAATCATTGTTTCCTTTGGTACACAAGTCATCACACTAAAGAATCATAACCTTATTGGAACCCCTAAATTAGAGGTAAAATACTGGTTCAGACCTAATTTTGGGATTACAGTATAAGACTGCCTAGCCTTTAGTCTGGGCAAATCAACTTTTGCAATTCTGGGCCTCATCTGCTGGAATTAACAATCATTTTGTTATACATTTCTTCTTTTACTTAGGCTCTCATAGATGGAGTAAGTCTGAAACTACCCTATTCACATCAAGGGGTAAAGATCCTAAACTCTGGAATTATAATGGTTTTGGAGATCCCTCATCTGCAAGTGGTTGTTACATTTGGAGTGACCGGATTTGCCGTCAACCTTCCATTCCAAAAGTTTGGCAATAACACGCAAGGCCATTGTGGTATGACCCCAATCCCCATGTGCCCCATGTTGTTAAATTATTTGTGTGAAATTGGGGAGAAATGTTGATTGTATTCATATTTTGTATCAGGAACATGCAACAATAACCAAGCTGATGACTGCATGTTACCTGGAGGCCAGCTGGTTCAAAGCTGTGCTGCGATGGCTGATTACTGGCCTGTTAATGTAATTGATAAGCCTGACTGTCACCCACCATCTGTACTCCCTACCAACTCACCTGTTCCTCCGCCAACCCAAATACCATGCCAACCTGACATGATATGTGAGCTCATCAAGAGCAGGTAAATAAGCTGAAGTACTATAGAAATTCACACAAACAGTGTTTCTTAGACTAGTTGTGTAGATGCAGTTTATATAATAATAATAATAATACATTTTATTTTCAAAGTGCATTTCATATGCACTACAGTCAACATCAGTAGCAAAGATAAAAGCATATAAGACTAATCAAAATAACCAATAACAACCCTATGGGTAAACATGGAAACCTCTGCTACTCACTGGTAACCCTAACAATAGCTCAAACTCCCATCTCATGTGAGGCTTTATTAAAAGAATTCAAATAATAATTTAAAAAAACATTGTGTTAAGTCCTTTTTTTATATTTGTTTTTCCTTTATACAGTGTTTTTGAAGAATGCCTTCCATTTGTCTCTCCTGACAAGTTCTACGAAGGTTGCATTTTTGATAGCTGCCACGTATCCAACCCAACAGTACAGTGCACAAGCTTGCAGGCTTATGCCGCTGCTTGCGCTCAAGCAGGCATTTGCCTGCATTGGAGGAACCACACAAAACTGTGTGGTAAGTCCTCATTAGTTTACTGAACTAGAAAAAGGAAGCAACAATAATATTTTATGTTTACTGCTCTTCGACAAGTTAACCATCATCAGTGTGGGTCACATGGTTATGACTAACTCTCTACATTTGAATTGAATGCGAGGGAAAAAAATGAAATTGACTTTTTTTTATTAATATCCACTAGCAAGTGACTGCCCATCAGACAAGGTTTATAAGCCTTGTGGTCCCGCGGAGCAGCCAACTTGTGAAGACAGGTATGTATCAGCTAAAAGGAATTGTATTTTACAGAATAATTTGCATACCAATTTTTCCTGTTTCATGGCTAATAGTACATATCATTTTATGACTTATTACAAAGTATCAAATGTAATAAAATTAATTAAAAAAATATACTCAGACTCACACAGCTAAATTAAAAACGATTACATTTTTGATTCATTATTACAGACCTAATGACGTCACAATGGAATTTAAAACCGAAGGCTGCTTTTGTCCTGATGGCATGAAGCTCTTCAACAAAGAGTCAGGAATATGTGTGGATAAGTGTGGTAGGTGGACCTTCTCAACAGGTTGTGTTGGCTAAGCTCATTATATAATAGGTCTAACATAGGTCTTGTGTTTAGGATGTCTTGATGCTGATGGCGTCCCACGTGAGGTGAGTAACACGTGATTTCACATAATCTAGTTGAATCTGCCATACAGTATATATACAGTGTATATATACATACGTATATGGTTCCTTCTTTTAGTTTAACGAGAGGTTTGAACACAACTGCCAAGACTGTATCTGTGAAGAGTCCACTAAGGCTGTGAACTGCAAGCCTAAAGTCTGCCCAGCACCACCAGTGGAGACCTGCCTTTACCCAGGCTTCGTCCTCATCAACCAGACCGATCCATCAGATCCCTGTTGTCCTGCATCGGTTTGCAGTAAGACTTGATGTTGACCATTTCAAATTGAATTATTTTATTTCAATTTGTTTTCAAATGAACCAACACTGTTGAAGATGAATTTTAAAGGACCAGTCTGTTACGTCTTTGCTGCTTTCGGTTATGTTATGCATTACAACACTGCAGCTGTCCTGTGTCCGTCATAAACATTCGCAGGGGCTTTCCCCGAGAGAGATTGAAAAGTGAAAGTAAAATAAGATCAGCACCCTTCTTTATGACCCCCCCCTCCCGCTTCTCTAATTATTATTTGCCTCATTATTTGAAGTTATCCTGGTGCTTTAAATTTCTCCTGGGGCTTTACATTACTCAGGCTTTAAATTAGTCAGGATAGTCTGGTGGTCTGGGTGTTAGACTACCTGCCGGAAGCTTGTGGGTTCAAGCCCCAGGGTTGGCCTACCTGTAAGCATCCTTGAGCAAGATGCCTAACCCCTATCTGCATGTAATAGCATCATGTGATTGTTGCTTTGGATTAAAGTGTCTGCTAAATGACCTAATTGTACTCACTATGTATTCATCTTATTTTCTTTAGAATGCGACAGCAGCACTTGCCCAGCTGTTGACATGAACTGTCCAGTTGGACACAGGCCTGTCATCGCTGTGCCTGAAGGAAAATGTTGCCCACAGCATACATGTGGTGAGATGAATATTTGCCTTCTAAAATACAGAGCACACACCTGTATTTCCACATAGAAAAATGGTGATCGTGTCCATTGACATGGTTTGTATCTCGCCTCTTTCTGTCCCAGAACCAAAAAGAGTTTGCGTCCACAAAAGCACGGAGTACGAGGTAAATAAACTTGCTTGTGTGTCTCATTTTGGTATTGGAAGTAGATGTAATATAAATAATACTGCAGCTCTTGTGAATGTACACAGGTCAGTGTCAACAGGCTTCTTATACTGTATACTGTATGTACTTCCCAGGCTGGTGCCTCAGTCCCTGCGTATGAATGTCAGGATTGTACCTGTACCACGGCGGTGGACCCCAATTCTGGTCTGTACAAAATAGAATGCAGTTTTCAGCAATGTGACGAGAACTGTGAAAAGGTAAGAGAGCCCCTTTCTGGAAACCTTCCAAGGGTGGCAAAGACTAAATGCATGTTACACCTGAGTGACACAACACTCTCTGCTCTCTCAGGGATATAAATATGTTGAAACCAACTCAGATAAATGCTGTGGCCGATGCGTACAGACCCACTGTGTCCTCAATGTCAACGAAACCACGAAAGTCTTAAAGGTAGGTTTTTGAGGCACTCTCAATGGTAACTCTTCCATTTTGCACTTGTAGCTCCAGTAATACTCCTGTTTGTTCGTTCAGCCAGGGGAAACCTGGTCAGTGCCAGAGCACAAGTGTGACCATTACTACTGTGTCAAGCGCAATGAAAGCTTTGCAATCATCACTTCAAATATTCTGTGCCCACCCTTCGAGGAGAGCAACTGCCAGCCAGTAAGTACTGGAGGTTCATCAAACGGGTATATGTTTAACAGCGACAAAGGAATTTAAAGGTATACTCCTCGATTGAGTTCTAGTTTCCCCGGAACCCCAACTTTTCTCCCCTGCTCAATGTTTATGTTTTAAGCCTATGTTTTAGCCTAAGTGTATGAGCATGGTGGGGGGAGGAGTAGAGAGGAATGTGACACGCACTCTATGAGTTTCAAATCAAAACAACAATGTGTTTGCAGCGCTGGTTTCGACCACAAGGGTAATTCCAGACAAACTGAGGAGTGTGTCTTTAAACCTATAACTATTACTATCACACTGACTTCTTATTACGTGTGTCACAATTGTTAAATGTCATATCCTCCACAGCATACAATTCAGACAGCAGCAAATGGATGTTGTAAAGTTTGTAAGTAACGGGTTGTTAAAATTTTTTGGTTTGTTGTTTTTTGGCTATGATGTTAAGATGAAAAGCTAATAGTGTGACTCTCCTGAAAAGGTGTGGAGAAGGAAAAGGCCTGTAAGGTGGGATCCATGCGGAGCCGCATTACCGTCAAGGGCTGCCAGTCTTTTGAGGAAGTAGATATGCCATATTGTGAGGGATCCTGCAACACATTCACCAAGTAAGACTGATGGCATCACCAGCATTAGCATTCCTGTTTAATGTTCCAATGCACACCGCATGTTTGTGACTCAACACTTTCCTATTAAACCAGTATTAAACCTGGCCATAAATCCCTACTAATATGACTCTACTTTCCTCTTCAGGTACTCTGAACTGGCAGCTACCATGCAGTATTCCTGCTCCTGTTGCCAGGAGTCACGCTCTAGCAATCGCACTGTTGACTTGCATTGTTTGAATGGAGAGGTGGTGCCTTACACATACATCCATGTGCAGGAGTGTAGCTGTAGCGCCACAGACTGCACCAGAGCTGTGGGACGGCCAGCCCGCAAGAGACGCAGCTTCACATTGGTCTGAATAGATCTCTATGTTAACACGTAGCAGAAGTTGTCGCCCAAGTTATCTTATGTTATAAAATGACTGTCAATATTGAAGAAATATTAAATGAATATGCATATATGTCTTGCCCTGTCTTCATATTTACCACAATTGTGTTTGTTTCTTCATTTCAAAAAAAAAAAAATGCTTATTTTTAATATCAAGCTTCAGGGCTTCTCTGTTAAAAAAAGGGTTTTTTTCAGTTCTAAATTGAATAGTATGGGAATAGTGTAGGAATAACAGAATAGGGAAATGAATTTGGTATAAACAATATCCCTTGTACAATGCATCTTTAAGAAGTAAAAGTTTGGTAGGTTTGATTGTAATTAATGATTAGCCCATGTAGCCACAATGGGGCCATATTAATCCTCCATTGTGATGTAGCGCCCCCAGAAGCGCCAATTTTTAGCCCCAGCTCATGGTTTATGTTTGAAACACTACTGTAAAATTACAACTAGATCATTTAGCAGACGCATTTATCCAAAGCGACTTACAATTACATGCTGCTATTACATGGAGCAGATGGGGGTTAGGCAACTTGCTCAAGGATGCTTACAGGTAGGCCAACTCTGCCCCTCAAAAGTATGTGTGTCTGTAGGGGGAGGGGTTAGAGAAAAGTGTGTGCCTATGGGAGCCACCCAACACAAGTGTGAGAGGGGCATTCACTCTTTTCAAGCCAAACCCTTGTAGTTAAAACGCCGAGGGGAATTCCAACTAAACTAAACAAACTAGGTGGCATGGCTTATTTGACACTGCCCTTCCATCAGCAAACAAAAGGATATAAGACTTAAAATATTTATTTAGACTTAATAGACTTAATATATATTTATACCAGAAAGAACTAAAACTTTTCCAAATAAAGGCCTGAAAATTTGTAACAGGCCAAAATAAAAGCAAATTCTTCAACAATTCAGCTGCGTGCACCAGTGTGCCTAGTAATAAATAGAAATGTATAAATTATTAATAGCAAACAAAATACAAAAAATATTTAATTTAATTAATAAAAGGCTATTTGGTTTCAACAGTGTGCACGTTTTTACTGATCTTTGTTTTAGCAACCTGAAAGACAACAAATAAATAAAATGACGTTAGATAATCTACAGTATCTGTCTAGGACATTGTTTATCCGGACATGAAGTCTCTGGAGTTGTATTGGACTTGACTGTGGTGGTCTTGACTACAGCCATAGCTTACATTTGCATTTGAATAATTTCATTGATTTTACTCTTATCGATAGTAGCAATGGTCAAACTCAAATCCATGATAAAGCACAACCGTGCTTTAAAATGTATTTATTTCAATGGAACAGCAAGCCAGATGTAAAACAAACATGGCTAAGCTAAGAGAAGGGAGATTTTATGTTCTATTTTCTTGTGGGTTGTGTATCACTGCCATGTGTTTTCAAAGTAGTACTTAACATACATGACAAACTTCATAAAGGATGTATGATGTGAAACACAATATATCTTAAAAGACACTTGATTAACCAGCTGTCATGTTCTAACATGGAAGCAGGAAGCTATTAAAATAATCATTACCTAACACATTTTTTATTCATTTGTGAATATACAAACAATTGTGTTAAAACATTTATGACACAACAACAGGGGGCAGGATAGCCTAGTGGTTTAGGCATTGGACTCCCAGCCGTAAGGTCATGGGTTCAAGCCCCAGTGTCAGCTTACCTGCAAGGATCCTTGAGCAAGATGCCTAACCCCTACCTGCTCCATGTAATACAACAATGTAATTGTAAGTCGCTTCGGATAAAGGTGTTTGCTAAATGATGTAACTGTAACAACATAGGCATAGTATATTGATTTAGTGAAAAAGTACAGCGACTATGCAAATATGCACACTGCTCGTCCTCTTAAAAGGAAGAGGATGTAGAAGAAATGTCTTTCACATTCTTAATAAAAATAAAGCCCATGCCATAAACCTCAAATGTGTAGCACTGAATTTAAAGAATGTTATTCGTTAATAAAATTATTACCGAATTAAAAGTAAAAGTAACACTTGTCCCAAGCTTAACATTGTGTTGTCTGTGAGTCTACACTGTTTAATGACATACAAGCAATACCTGCTGACACATTGCTGGCAGCAGTTCATGTTGTTTCAATTAACCTCATCAGATATCTCTGGTAATCACAAAAAAACAACACACACACACACGAGTTGACACCCAACATTTAACCAGTTACCGCACCTTCATTTTAAACACATGTAGTACGTTATGACGTTTATATTACGTCATAGTTAAGTTAAAAGGTTCTCTCAAACCACTGAGCCCAATTTGGAGCATGAGCACTGCCAGGATGGCACTCAAATCGGCGATGTCATGGTTTATCCTCTGCGCTGGACTGTCAGCAGTACACACTGGTTGGTATATACATTGGGACACATAGATTGTTATACTACACATACAAACCCTTTTAAAGATCTGTATGTTTGCAAAAACGTACATATAAATATTTTCTATTTAAATGTAAATTAATTGTAAATTATCTGTATGCTTCTAGAGCCATTAAAGGCACTTACTATTATTATCTTATCAAGAATTGACCAAACTGACAATTTTTTCTTGTATTATATTCTTTTCTAATAAATAAAATGTGACACAGAAGAATAACCACTAATCATATAATGTTTTTGTTTTTCTAAAAGAACAAATATCAAAACATATATAATAATGACAGTAAAAGTGTAATAAAATTACAATTTTACTTGTTTTTTCCTCTAGTTTTGATTCAGTCAGTGACCACAAAGCCGTTAATTGCAGGTAATGTTTTCTCCCCCCTATGCTCAAAGCTTACATAACAGAACATATATATATATATATATATATATATATATACAGTATATATAGTATATGTGTACATTTTGACTACATCAATTTTCCATTCACAACAGAAGTGGCATCCCTTCACAATAATCAATTCTGCAGTACATGGGGAAACTACCATTTTAAGACCTTTGATGGAGATTTCTTCCAGCTTCCCTCCACCTGTAAATATGTCCTAACATCCAAGTGTAAGGGCAGTTACGAAGACTTCTATATTCAGGTTCAGCGCAACGAAATGAATGGTCTCAAATCTATGAAAGTCTCAATGAAGCTGGAGGGGACCTTGGTAGAGATGGAAAACAGTTCTATCAGGGTCAATGACAAACAGTGAGTCCACAGCTAAGTTGATAAATTATGCTTTTTTATAATGGTGATATTTTGGTATCTGTGTTGGCCACAGTAAGTGGTCAGCTGATATCCCACTGATGGAGATGATACATGTTTGTCCTCAGGGTCGAAATACCATTCAGTCAATTTGGCATTTCCATTGGGAAGTTGCTTTCTTATGTCAGAATTGAAGCAAAGTTGGGTTTGGTCTTCATGTGGAATGAAGAAGACACTCTCTGGGTATGTATTTTCACAGTGCTCACTGGTTGGTTTATACTGTAATAGAAGCTCGCATTAGACAGGCTGTAGTGTATATTTAAGATGAGACGTAATTAGCTTAATGATGCATAACTCAACTGTTCACGCTATTGCTTGTATGTAGGCAGTAATATATACTGTACATACGGATCAGGAGTGAAACCTTATTAGGGAGATCTTTAGGGGTTAGGGTTGGTACTCTAGTGGGCGGTGAAAAGTTCTCATGGTTCTTCTCACATTGACAAGACACATGCTTAGACAATAAACTGGACATAGACTCACCACGGCTATGTTTCCAAGCATAACACTTGACATTCTGTTTGTATTTAAATTTCTTTACTTCAACTTGCTGTCAGGTTGAGGTGGATGCAAAGTTCAAGAACAGTACTTGTGGCCTGTGTGGTGACTTCAACGGAGTTCAGGTTTATGATGAGTTCATCCAATATGGTAAAAGACCAGAGGCATTACAGCAGGAAAAAATCACTTGAGTGTACACATTCACTTGATAACACCTATTTTGCCAACAGGGGAACAAGTAAAGACCGCAAACTATGGTGAAGCTTGGAAAGTCAATAGCCCTACGGGTGACTGTGTGGCAACAACTCCTAAAGATGATCCAAAATGTCAAAATCAGGTATGGGATGCTTTGCTTTTGAGCTTAACGTGGTAGTGTGAGAGATGAAAGGATAAAACCTTCCATTTTGAGCAGGGTATTTTCATATATAGTCTATACATGTTTGTGTTTTGCCTCCAATCACAATGAAACCGAAAATAGCGAGATACAACACACGCCAATGTGCAGACATGCGCATGTCCTATTACTGTATGGGCAACTCCTCTCTGCCCCCTTTGACCAATAAATACATTATATTATATAAAAATATATGATATTGCTTCATTTATATTCATTTTATATCCTTATTTAATTTGACCCATAGACAGCCATCTGTAAGCAGCTGCTATCAGGCCCTGCCTTTGACAGCTGTAAGAACCTGGTTGACACGGCTTCCTTCATTGAAGCCTGTGTGAAGGACGTGTGCCAGTGTAAGAGTAATAGGACTTCTTGCCTGTGTCCAACCTTATCCGAGTACTCCCGGCAGTGTGCACACGCAGGTGGAAAACCGAGGGCTTGGCAGACTGCCCATCTATGTGGTAAGAATAGGAATCTAAGCCCTTTTCAAAAGTATTTTTTTTATTATAGGAATGCTTTATTTATTTAATAGTAATACTGTGTTTTTAACATACTCCATGATCGCGTCACAGCGCCCCTCCAAAACTGTTTATATTTGAAACACAACTGTGTACGTGGGTGTGGGTGGAGGAGTAGAGAGGACTCAGAGCAACTCAGCGCTCAGATGTGCGCTCTTGTAATTTCAAAACCAAAATTTTTGTAACAAGTACGAATTCCGGTGTTCGAGGATAATTCAAGGAGGGTACCTTTAACAGCTCAAGCTACAGAACTTTGCTTTGTTTAAACAGCTAAGACGTGTCCTTTCAACATGGAGTACAAGGAGTGTGGCAGCCCCTGTATTAACACCTGCACGCAACCACAAAGGAGTCAGCTGTGTGAAGACCACTGCGCAGATGGTTGCTTTTGTCCAGCTGGTACATTTCCCAGTCTAGCACAATTCACATTGTAGTTGGTATCAACAGGCCTCCGTGGCTGCCAGGCTCACATACAGTGAACAGCTGCAGGGTTTGCACCAAAACTAACTATGATGTGTATTTCCCAAGGAACTGTCTTCGATGACATTGAACAGAGTGGGTGCATTCCTGTTAGCCAGTGCCGCTGCACACACCAAGGCAGTTCATACAGACCTGGGGAAATCTACTCGCAAGCATGCCGGCAATGGTAATCATTTATATATTGATCTGAAGTTGATCTAAAGTTCATGCTGTAATTAATTGTGGACCTAATGTCACCTGGCCAGTTGAATGATCACACACTCTCACTTGACAGTACCTGCGTCAACGGGAGGTGGAGCTGTATCTACACAAGTTGCCCAGCCACCTGCTCTGTATTGGGAGGCTCTCATATCTCCACATATGATGCCAAAAAATACACATTCCACGGAGATTGCACCTATATTCTTTCCGAGGTCAAGTATTTCATATATACACAACTTTCTACAAGGGGTTATTATACAAAAAGTGTGCAAACATGAGATTGATACTCCAGGGATTGATTTTGCCAGGGAAAACTGTCACCAGGAAAACAAGCACAACCTAAATAGGCGTTAAAATAACTAATCATCTTCATCCTGCAGTCTTCTCTGTACAGAAATAGACAGTGAAAAGTATATTCGATTTAGTTTTTGGGAATTTTCTAAAATATGTAATTTTCATGTCTTACGTTTATAGGAGGTAAAAAATACATTCACAATTGCTGGTGACCTGCTCAAATGTGGAAAAACAGATAGCGAAACTTGCCTGGAGGCAGTGACTCTAGTATTACCAGAAAACAAGGTAAATTACCATATAATAAACAAATGTCAATTCAATGTTTCTCTGCTTAACTGGGCTCTAACTGTGATGTTTTTTTAAATTGCAGACCATTGAAGTTAAAAAGGGGGGAAGTGTCTATTATAATAGGATGATCTCTAAGCTTCCACTTTTAATGGGTGAGTTCTTATTGCCATAACATAGTGTATATTCATATTTCGTGGGGGCGACTCCCAGCCGAAAGGTTGTGATACTTAATAATTGTAATTGTACTCACACTGTAAGTCGATTTAGATAAAAGCCTCTGCTAAATGACCTAATTGGAACTTTGTTGACTACTGTATACTATAGACCAGTGTTTGTAAAATGGGGGTATGCATGCACCCAGGGGTAGTTGGAGGTACAGTATGTCAGAAATTGAAGCCATAAACCTTTGTAAGAATAATAATGAAAACAATAACTTGTTATATTTAAATAGTCATATAAATAGATTTAATTTACATTTACATTTACAGCATTTAGCAGAAGCTTTTATCCAAAGCGACTTACAATAAGTATATTATCAATAGCTGAATACGTTTATATTATCAAATCTTACAGTATATTTATATTTATTAATATCACTGAAAAAATGTTCTAGTTAGGTAAAGTGTTAATGGGGCTTGGAAATTTGAGAACCCCTGCTACAGACTAGCTGCAAATGATGATTTACTGCATCTGTTTGCACTTTACAGATGGGGTAGTGGTATTCAGCCCCTCCACATTTTACATTTTCATCAGTACCCCCTATGGTGTCCTTATTGAGATCCAGCTCACACCCATCATGCAGCTTTATATCAGAGTCAAACCTTACCATAAAGGAAAACTGTCAGGTATGTTTCATATTTGATATACAGTATATTTATATCATCATCATCATATATATATATACTGTATATATATACATACAGCCATGGAAAAAATTAAGAGTCCACTGCACATTTAGAAAAATATAATAATATAAATATAAAAAATATTTCGATTTTTTTTTATTATATATTAAAT
>JAODLI010074365.1:0-13263 GCA_027575585.1 Percopsis omiscomaycus | reverse complement strand
ATAGATTTAAAAGAGTTGGCTGAGATAAAGCCAACTGATAAACATACTATAATAATAAACATTTTATCTGAGAAATATATACAAAATAAAAAAAAATATATATATATATATAAAAATAAAACAGTCTGGTGAGAGTGTATATAGAGTCTATACAGCACAGAGGGACAACACTAACCATCACAGTCTGCCAGACAGGCAGATTTGCATTCAAGTGTTGTGGATGGATTTTGCTCAAATTAAGGAGGACAGGAAAAAGCATGTTCTATTCTTCCCTCAGAAAATAACATCAAAGCCAAGACATGATTACATGTTAATGACACATGGAAATAGCTCTGACTATGGTGTGGACAACTGCATGAAATCATTTTGTCTTGTGGTAAGTGGCTTTACTTGAATTCCTGAATTCGAGATTCAATTATGTATTGAACCACCCAAGAACATACAACATGATTTCCTAATTATATTTCCTGCATGTTGTTGGAAGAGGTTCGTTTGCGGTGTGTTGCATTTGTTTTGTTCTTCCTAAAAGGATTAGCCATTTCAATTCTACAGGAAAACTGTAGGCAGGAGAAAGTATCTGTTTTAAATACAGAATAATTAATAAAACCAGGTAAGTATTAGGAACCTGGAATTACAGAGCAGATATTAAGAGGAAAAAATAAATATTAATACACTGAGGGTAGAACCCAAACTTGAGAAATAGTTAGCCGGTTAGATGAATTTTCATAATTCGGGTGTTTTGACAAAGGATATACTGTCTGTAAAACCCTATTTTCACACACGGCATGTAATCAACAAACCAATGCGAAGAATTTATTTTTTAGTTCCAATTTAAAATATGTTCTGATATATAAATTGCTACAACATATATTCTACTAGGATGAAAAAAGTAATGAAAGGCAAATGGAAAACTAGACAAAATAAAGAAAAAATACAATATCGGGTTGGATTGCAGAAAAAAAGTTATTTGTAGCTAGTTCAGTCATAGAACTCCAGAGCAAACTATCTAACGTCTATCTGATAATGTGTGAGTCATGGTCGAGGCGTGCGTCCTAACTAAGGCTTTCAACTGCAAGTGTGAGCTAGAGGGTATACTAAACAAGATCTTCTTTAATCTAGGCTATATTTGACACTATGGGTGCGTTTGTGGAGTTAAATTCGGTCCAATTCGGTCCAATTCGCTCCATATTTACCTGGTTATCATTGCTTCTGTTGGCCTCTCTGTTTGGAGTGTTGAACCGTGAAATTGGAGAATAGAAAGGTGGTGGTGGTGGTGGGGGGAGGGGGGAGGGGGGTTGGGGGTATTAGAGACCTGACAATCTGTGCTGCACTCCTTAAACCAACCTAATGTAGTCTCGGTGTTAGTCTAATGCAGCAAGTTTTTAGTTGGTTAAATAGTCCTGGTGCAGTCTGGATGAAGGTATTATGATTAAAAAGCACTTCAATGAATTATAATGTAGTATAATATACTACTTTGGGACAATCATATTCATTGAATTATTTATCATGTGTTTTTGTCTTTGGAAGCTCCAATTATCAATTTTTGTAGCTTGTGTAAGTGTGTATGTATATATTTATGTATGACCAGTATGTGTATATAAATAGTATATAAATATTGTCAAATTTTTCAGTTGACTGTGCACAGCAGGACAGTTATTATGATAATCGGGAATGAACTTCTATCACATCTACAAAGAAACGCCTTTAAACTCCAACAGGGCTTTTGTTTTCTCAAAGTAGAGAATACAATACAATACAATACAATTAATTCCATGTCGTATAACCGAGTCTTCTAAACAGGAAGCAATTCATCAACGTGATAGCTCTATCGCTGAGCTGGTTGCAACCATGTTTGAGGTGGAAGAGGTTATTTTGCTGTCAAAGAATCCAAAGACTGCAATATCAAACTGAATGCAAAGCAAATTAACAGGTGTGAAAATGCATGCGTGCCACAAAATGAGTGAGCTGTAGGCCTGTACTCAGTCGAGAGACATTTAGTAAAGCTATGATAAATTGAGACATCCGAATATGCCATATGCCAGTGAGGACTAAAAACACGTAAATCCAGACTAAAATGGGAATATGTTCCATGTTTAACTGAAAACTAACTGTTAGTTATAGACTGTACAACCATGTATTTACCAAAGTAACAAGTAAATCATCTTTTGGCCCTTAAAAAATCATCTTACGACCTCCTGGGGGGTCCTGACCCCATGTTGAGAACCACTCATTTAAAGTACACTGGTACTCATTCCTTCATTCATAAGATTCCTCTCTACAAGTACAATAACTCAACCAGTGTCATACATTTGAGCGCAGCCAATAGAAGATTAGATCATTTCCTAACAGAGGAAAAGTGTTTATGAATTACCAGAACCACCACAGCATCATTAAGAGGCCCGTCTGTGTGCACAGTCTCCACGTCGCCCTCGATAATGTAGTCCCACTCCACTCCCAAGTCAATGAAGCTTCTGGACTTGGCCTCCTCTCCCTTTCCATTGAGAATGTAATGCCCTGTAGCCTGGTTCTTGATGGCTGTAATGAGCCGGGTTAGGAAACAAAGGTCAAATGATCTGCTCTAATATGACAAAACACAAAACTGAATCAAAAATCCCCAAATTACAATAAAAAAAAATCGTAATTTAATTAAGAATAAATGGACTCATCAATTACTCTTACTACTACCCAACAATGGAAAAACACATTTTGTTTCAACAATAATCAAACTCATTAGGAATGAAAGTGTGAGTGGAAATTGGGTTATTAGGTTAGAAATACTATAAAATCTATAATTAGTACTACATTGAAAAAACATGGCACAGCATGTCGAAGGAATGTACTAGATGACTGTAAATCAAATGTTCAGACACCAACGGCAGTAGCTAACCGAAATAGTTTGAAATTCAACGTTGATGTAAGAAAATGATTTACAAACATCCATCCATCTGTCATTTCAAGGAAAATTACACCATGGATGGATGCAAATAACAGTGGCAGCAGAATGATCTAAAAGCATATTTGTAGTACTTGACCAGGCAGAATAGGTGCAAATGTTTATCTTGGAGGTAAACGTCCTCATAAAGGCTTTGTAAAGCCACATAGAACACATGGTATACCATCAAATATTTGCAGGAATGGGCCCATCAATAATAGTGCTTGCTTCTGTTGGTTTCATTTAAAAACCATATCAGTTTGCCTTCAGAGGCAGATTTACCATTAGCAGATGGTAGGTTAATTTAGCAGACGCTTTTATCACTTTTATCCAAAGCAACTTACAATTAAATGGGGCTATTACATGGAGCTAGGAAGCTTACAGGTAGACAAACTCTGAGGCATGAACCACAACCTTCTGCCTGGGATTCCAAAACCCAGACCACTAGACTGTCCTGCCCCCTTTACTCTAAAGCGACTTACAGTGAGTAAAATCACAGGTGTTAAGGATAAGGTAGGGGTTAGGCATCTTGCTCAAGGATGTTTACAGGTAGGCCAATCCCGGGACTCGGGCAATACAAAAGTATGTATTCAAAGTCAGAGACCTCATGTTCTCAATGTCATAGAGAGGGGGTTTAAAATGTAGCAAAGTACAATACTTAAGTACAATTACTCCAAAAAGTACAAGTACACAAAAAAGCTACTCAATTACAGTAACGAGAGTATTTATATATATGTACAGTATATATTTATCCGTTACTTTCACCCCTGAACGAATGCATCCCCCACTGAGGTCAAGAAGTAGCAATGAAAAAACTAAAACAACACTAAAATAAACAAGACTGAGAAAAAGGTTAGCAACGCTACACATCAGGTAACATGTTTCCCGCGTGTTTTCATTGAATAATCTTCTTCCTCCTCAAACATTTGTGGCTCTTTTTCCTTTGTTTGGGTTTTACTGACAGCTCTGTTGTCTCGTCCTCTCATTAGGCTAGTCCCGGTGTGTACACTGACATTTGCCTGCAGTTCTGCAGTGGATGCTTAGAAGTATACCGTGGCCTTTGCGGTGAAGGGAACATGGAGGGCTTAACAGGACCGCTTTGGGACACTTGACAACGTGCAGCCAGAGGGGTACCCAATAGAAACATAGCAGAAACAGCAAAAATATTGGCCGAGATACAAGTGTCATAGAAAAGACGGTAATGATGAAACACCATTTTTCTACTGGTTTGGCATGTCACAGACAGAAACCTTTAGGCTATTTGCATAGGGATTGACAGGACACACTTTTTCGTGGTTGTAAATGGAACAGTTGGCCCAAATTTAATGTTTTCCATTGGAGTAAATCCATAGAATGAAAATGACAGGGAAGTAAAATTTCCGTCAGAGAGAGAGAGAGAGAGAGAGAGAGAGAGAGAGAGAGAGAAAACGATCTGATAATCTTTGTTATTTTAACCTACCACCAGAACAATTTAGATGACAACCTGGCAATCTGCCCCAAATATTCCTATTTCATATAATGGCCAAACACTGTTCGCATCTAGTCAAACTGCCACTATATTGCCACCCGCAGTACCGAAAAAAATGCAGAAATAGGCATAGCAGTATGATAACCTACTGTTTTACTACTAAAAAGATTTGCCCCCTCGCCATTTTTAACTGCCCCCTGAGTAACTTTATCCTGGCAATGGGCCTGGGCTGAGGGCTCAGGGGAAAGGGGCTAAGGTGCCGGGAAAGAAATATGAACAGACAGTAAAGGCTCCCAGAGGAGACAGCAGAAGGACGTCCCATGCTTAGAAGCCTCGGGCAACCTAATACAGTAAATGTCAAGATAGCTGTGGTTTATGTCAAAGTCACACTGGCCTTTTAGCTGGGCAGGGTCCCGTGGTCTGGCATTGTTTTGATCTAGTCATCTCTCAGACCTCAAAGCTTACACTTATATCCATCGGTTAGGGTGAACTTTATTATGCAGGTCGAGAAACCCTTTTCAAATGCTGCCAGACTTGGACCAGAGGCGTAACGAGGTCATATCAGGGTCCAATCTGTCCCCGCGAGGGGGATCTGTCCTTGGCATTTGAACCACCCTACCTAGGAGCACGGAGCAGCCGTCGGGTCCCGGGAACCAACTCCTATTCTCATGCAAGTGCCTTAGTTAAAGGCTCCACCTCACTGTGCACACTGCTTAGAGAACCTAGACAAACACTTGAAGATGACAGTCATTACAATCCCAGCAATCACTTGGAAGTGTGAAATATCTCATCAGAATCAGCAGCACTCTGGAACATGCCGGAACAGCTATCATTTCATGCTGCTCATGAAGAGTCCATTGCAAGGCTTTCGACAGCATAATGAGTCAAATGAGGCTGGGGGCAGTATTACCGTTGTAATTACTCAATGGCTGAGATGAACCTAGATCATTGGCCATTCAGTGGCGGGGCCGTGAAATGAAACACATGGGGCTTTGTCATCTACAGTATAGGCTCTGGAAATACACAAATGTCCCTTCCGAGTGTAAAGTAAAAAGATAAATAAACAACCCAGAGTAGAAACTTGTCATCTTAGTTTGGGATTGTGTAGCCTGAGCCTGCTGTGAATAGGCAATTAAAACTAATGTTCCTACCGTAAGCATTAACATGTATTGTCTCTGGCAAAGACAATTACTGTCACAATGAGGGCTTTCTTGTTTTGTTAAATGGAGGTGTACTCCCCATTATATAGAGGGTGTGTTCTAAAAAGCTCTTTATGACATTGCATTGTTCCTTCTCCTGTTGTCTGTTACAATTAGGTCATTTAGGTCACTTACTGTAGCTACACTGACTTACAATAAGTACAGTTACAAGCAGGTAAGGGTTTAGACATCTTGCTTGAGAATGTCGGAACTGGAATCCCACAAAGAAAATTGTATTTAGACTAGATTTATCTAATAAAATCATTGGAGGAAACACAACAAGACCGATTGCCAATGATGTTTACAAAGTTCAGGAACTATCCAGAATGATGTTTCTGGAACTCATTTGTGTCTGCATTTCCACTGGGGCACAGCCATTCGGTTCTCACTGCTTGCTTTCGAGCCGACACAACAAATTCCGTCAGCTGTGCCAGTATTTGCAAAATGGCAGCTGGCCTGCCTGCGTATACGGTATATTGTGTTGCTCCAATCAGTGTTGTTCTGGAGTTCTACCTCAACAGTTTCTGAACCAGAAAAAGTCCCCTTGGCAGACGTGAGACACGTGAAAAGCAAAATATTTAACTGAGGAGATCAGTGCTTACCCATTTCCCCTCTTAAGAACTGGATAAATCAGCCTTTCCTGATGCAGATTTATCCAGTTCACACAGTCAAGCCAAAATATCAGGCTTTACATTCATTCCGTCAATCATCTACTCACTGAACAATTTTATATTTTGCAATTCCAGTAAAAGAAATGTGTCTTTTTATTTATCTTTATTCTTATTGTTTTGCCATTATACATCAGTAATGGTGCATGCAGTAAAACGAAAACACCAATATTCTATTTTCTGTTCAATGCCAACACTAGTGATTGGCTCGACTGCAAATGTATTGTGACAGTATATCGGTATAATAGCTTTATTATATAAAATGCAAATACTAATACCGTACCAGATTGTATTGAATAGGAATATGTTTTCACTACAATATTCCAGCATTACACTATTCTCATCCTGAATGATTCTCAACATTTTTGCCTCATTCTGTCAACTGATCACATCACATGCAATGGAGAGTGAACCCCCGATAAGACCGAATCCTTTTGTAGGTAAAACTCTGGTGGAGCAATGTGGAGCCTCATCTCTAATCATTATCTCATTTGTTGAGCTGCTGTAGGTTGTTACCCCTGTAAGTATACTGTACTTACCAAGAATCTGAGGGGAGGCCTCGTGTTCTTGGATGACCACGTGTCTAGCTCCAGGTGGAATGAAAAACATCTTAAGGAAACCTTTGCAGGCGTGCGGAGGCAGCGCGGGGCCACAAGGGTTAGAAAAGGGAAAGGTTAGTGGGCAGACACAGAAACATCTTTTTGTTTGCAGAGGCGGACATCTTGCATGTTCCAGAGGCGTCACTTTGCTCTATGAAGCTGCTTTTCAGAAAGAAAGGAGGGAGAGTGAAACAATCATTTCTACATCCACTTTACCTCGCGCTATAGAGGTAAAGAGGAAACAGTTTTATTGAAACGCGGCATCAAGATTCTTCACTCGCATCCATGTGATCAAATGATTGATGGTGGTACCACTGTAATACTACTCTCCAGTGCAATGCTTTGGTTTCACATTATATCCAATTTGGCTTTTAATTCATATTACTTCAATAAATAAAGGATGCAGAATGAGAGAACTTTTAAGCCGTATTTCAATGAGGCACAACTAGATTTTAGAAAACACTGCAAAGTAGCCTTTTTTTTTTTTTAAAGGATGTCCACCTCTAGCAAACCTTCCACAACTCACCAAGTACATTTCTAGAATCCTCGGTTTCATTCAGATACACATTTCGCGCTCCTTTGGGCAATGAGAAGGCTCCTCTTGTTTTCCCTTCAGAAAGGAATGAATCAGTTAGTTTGTTTTGAAGTGCTTCTTCTGCGATCGACCCACTCCTCGTCTGTACCACCGCCTGGAGACAAATTAAATTAGCTTGACAGTGGCCATAGGAATGTGCATCAGACAAAAAAGCTAACTATTTGTATATGCAAACAGCGCAGCAGAGTCACACTTGCCAATTGGCTACATGTTACAGCGCCATAATTACTCGCTATTACATTTCACAGACAGTGAAAGCATTGTGGCTGATACTAAAATAATAGCAAAATAAACATCCTCACTTCTGAGAGAACACTGCAAAATACTATTACTACTATACTACTACTATTATACTATACTAACTTCTTAATAAAATGCTAATTTAATTGGACACACACACACACACACACACACATACTGTATATATATATACACTGTATACTGTATATATATGTTGTATTGCTTCACACAAGCACTAATGGCTTGCATCCAATAAGATGCAAGCACGGGTGTTGCTCAGGTGTTTATTTCTCATTTGTCAGAATGTTACAATAACCTAATGTTGCCCTCCACAGAATTGATAAACACTCATCTCTCTTGTGCAGGAACACTTAATGTTATAAACTTGCTACGTTCAATTTTGGATGTTCTTTCTCAGTTTGGGCTTTGTCTCCAAGTGGTTTGAAAAAAAATTTCATTGAACTCCAATATTTAAACAGAAACACAAGAACAGTCAGCTAATTCAATTGTTATAAAAATAAGGTTGAAGTTAAAAAAAGAAATTCAGGCGGCAAGGGAAATTAATTAGTGAATTGCCAAATATAGAACATTTAACTCTCTGAAGGGAATGAAGAGTTATAGACAGTTACCAAAGGCTATTATAGACAGGCATAAGCATTGCTGTTCCTTACTCTCAAACTGTGTACATCTGGTTAAAAAAACAAAAAAAACAAACGTAAAACCAAGACTTAAAGTCAACGTTAAACAGAACAGAATATTTGGGTAACATAGTCCTACTCAATTGCCACAAAGAAAAATGTTTTGTTTTGAATGCCCTCGGTACAGTCAGTCTACACTTTTGCTTATTCAAGTCTTGGATTTGAATAGCCTCTGGTAACCGTGCACATTCTGCTCTCCATAATAAGCTGCTTGCCTTCAATCTTTTCATTCATAAACTGAGGATTTGGTGTCAACTCATGTTAATCCTGGCCATAATAAAAGGTGTCTCCAGTAGATGCAGGCGGTTTACACAGTTTTTATGCATCTAATTTTGGCTATGAAGGCATGCTGTTTAAAGCCCTTTGAAAGACTTGGTAAATAGCAAACAGTGTTTTTATACCTATTTTTATACCTATTTATATACCTGAAGGACCTACAGGGTGAGTTAGAGAGTTATTGATTGGCCCTGTTTGTTTCCATTATAATCTATGCAGTCTTGACAGCGGGTATAGCTAGAACTCCTAACTGTATCGTTAGATTCAAATTTGGTCATAAACGATTCCCACATTTGGGAGAGATGGGAAAATTAGGTACAAATTGGCTGGGATTCCAATTTAATAACATAATCAAACTTAAAACGATTAATAACTCTTTTGACCCTTTACCATGGCCTAAGGGCCACACACTGAAATCTATTTAGAAAGACACACCAGAGAGGTTTTGAGCAAGGTACAGTTGATTTGATATTTCTGACAGCTGCTTTGGGAGACATTTGACAGTTACTCGCCTTACTATCTCTAAAGTGTTAGTTGATCGCCAGCTAATTTTAAATCACTACAAGCAGTTATTTCAACATAAAACACTACAGAGGCTATACGCTTTGGTAACTTTGGATACTTGCATATTGTGTTTTCCAACAAAGGGATTTCTTTGTGGCATCTCTTGCTTAACTTTTTCCCTGTTAAAAAAGTAAGTTGGTCAGTAAGTTAGAGTAAGATGGTGCCATGGAGAAGCAATCACAATATAAACTGATTATTCTATGCAAGGATTTAATGAAGCCATGCCATCACTTTGACAGCTCCATGCATGATATAGTGTGGCAGCTCTTTTGCTGCTAACATGCTGTTTAACTTTAAAGATGAATGAAACTGTTGCAGACAGTAAATGTTTTGGCAGTTTTGACAGTAAATGCCATTTTTGACCCTTATTAAACAGTTTTAAAACAGTTTCTTGACACTGAACTGGGTAGTGGTCGATGTGACAAAACCAATGATAAGAGAAGCAAATGCTGCTTTGATCCCTGTAGACCAGTAGCTTTTAATCCATTGCAAACTATGTACCAAAAATATTTAATAAGAGTATAACCTATATCATCATAATAATATATAAATATATAAAACAAGGAGGACACTTCTCTAAAACAATGGTGACCCGCTTAATTTTTCCTGTGTGATAGCAATGAGGAAATTACCTCAATCAAACCATGTTGAGTTAGAAAAGGATTTATACATTCATACTCTCAAGAGTCTTATGCTTGGCAGCCTTCAAAGTGATTCTGAATTATCCTGACTGAAAAAGGGTCTCGGATATAACTAAAATGAAAGCCAAAATCATGAAAACCCTTGGTTCAAACGTAGGGTAAAAGCCTGCAACAGGGAAGGGAGGGGTCAATACAAATACCATACAGTGCCTTTCATCATAACTGCTAAAACACTTTCCCTGCTGTGTAACCTTCTAAAAAACCCTTCTTCTGTCTGCAGGAGAATGTGATTTTTACAGCTAATAACAATGCATCAAGCTAGCATTATCACAACCCAGACAATCGTTGCCAAGACCCGACACAACAAACTGGGTAGTGAAAGCTCTAAAGATAGTTGAGCTCTCACCATAAATGATCTCCATGACACAGAAAAGAGCTGTGTGTTTGTTTGAGGGATCATAAATGTGGGTCCCCGGATGAAAAGTGACCCTTTTATCCCTTTCCCATTGAAAACAGTGATGGGAAAGGAAATTACATAATTCGTAACTAGAATGGAAGAGATGCAAACCGAATAAGAAAATGTTTTTTCATGTGCAAAATAAAAAATATATGGGAGATTGTAGTTTTGATTGGATATTTCAATGAAGTAAGAGGTTTTAAGGAAGTGAAAAATGCCATAAATATATCTTGCACACCAAGAAGTCATAAAGGAACAATCCATTAGTAATACATTTATCAGCCAAAGTGATGAACATGTTTATGGGATGTGGAGTTCTACGTAAATGCCCTGCCCTGATTTTCACTGCCTAGGTTGTGTTTTCCCTGAACCTCTGCTAGCTCTCATTTCCGGACACCGTAGGTGGCTAGCCTATCTCTATCAGTCCTACTGCAAAGTCTCTCTTGGGGGCTTTTATTGCAAGGGTTGTGAATAAGAATATGAACAGTATTTTCCTTTTATACTACCATTATACTACCATCATGCTAAACTAAACTGTTGAAAGGATGTGTTATTATGTGATCAAAAATTAGTACTCTGTTGAGTACACCAGAATTAAAGTGACAGCTTTGGCTTTCAATTTCATTCTGCTTTAGAACTCACTGCCATACTGTCTATTAATGATACTGTAGGAATTTGTAATTTGTAGGTTAAAAGACAGCAAGCATAAAGAAGTAACAGAGTGAGTGATTCATGAAGTCAACTAGGTTAATATTCAGATGAATGTGGTTAGCCAATTGTTGTCTCCTTTTATTGTTGTCAAATTTGACCAATAAGCCTTTTGTTGACCTTCTAGAAAGGGCAACACTATTTAGGAACTTGTATTAGGGCGGATCTTGCATACATTTGGCAAACATTTACCTTGCTACAACTCCAGATTACAGGAGTACAGTCACATTTTTACCTTGCTGGAGATTTTTCCAAATACATAGTTATAGTGGGGAAGACCTGTTTAAGGTAAGGCACAGTTTTAAAGGCCAGATTCCTACCTTCTACAAATAGGAATCAGCAATTCTTTTAACCTTTATCACTCACTGTGGTGTAAGGCAGATAATGCCGTTCAAAGTGAAAAATAAACAACTCAAATGGATTGTACAGGGCAATCCAAAGAGTTGTTTGTTGCTGTGTGTCCATTTAAGTACATTTATTCGAATCATCTTTGTGGCACCTCAAGCATGCCTGCTCATAAACAATTCAATTGGTTACACATTAGTCGTGGTTAGCATACCTGCTTCAGGTGCTACAGGTACATGGTTATGATGATTAAATATGGACTGTCATGGCAAGAACTTTGGCTTGGAGTTACCAGGATGCTGATTATTCTTAATAATTCTTTGCAATGCACAGCGAAAAAATGCCAGTACAAAATAGTCAATATCAAACATTTACGGTTGGCTGTTTGAATGAATGGAGGGCAATCCTGATCAGTCCAAAAAAGCCCACTGTTCAGTTAGTGCAATTTTTCTTGGGAGAGATACCATGAAAAACCCTGGAGGTTGCTTGTTGACTGTTTGACTGTTTGAACCGTAGCCTTTGCAATGAAGCTAACCACAGCCACTGTGTAACCAATGGGCAGACAAATCCTCTGTGCTCTTTATGAGGGTCTGCCCGACGCTATGACGGCACTCGCACAAGTTGCTTATAAGACCTAATTTGTGCTTCCTTATGCATTCTGTGGAAGGAGACAACATCAATTGGACTGCGCCTGGGATAACATCAGTATGAACCGTTGTCCTCAGAGTTGTTCTGAGCACCGACTACCAGTGATCTTGGGTTACAATGTACTGTACAGTATAAGGGCACAAAATGGTCAAATATGAAAATGGTACATGCATTGAAAACCGGTACAATCCCGAAAGTTGTGCACACAAGCGCATATGGCTGTATGCGGCGGCTGTGAGGAATGGGGAGGCGTGTGAGGCTAGGAGCTCTGTAGGGGGAGGGGTAGCGGAGAGTGCCAGTCAGCACTAAGCTGCGGCAGGGGCATGTGCCAAACAACAATGCTTCTGAAAATGCTGCTTAATACCACAAGGAGCAATTCCCTGTAAACAAATAAAGGATCATCTTTAAGCTATAAATGATTTCCACAAAAAAAGAGAGAGGAGAGAAGCGTTAGAAGGTTCGTACTGAACAAACTGTTTTTATGTTCCTTACCAGCTTTCTTGGGCGTCCGGGCGAAGGTCCCCTTAACTGTGCGACAGTGAGAATTGTCCCCACCACAAACGCCACACTTGTCCTCGACTCTGTTCGAGCCAATCTCTTTGTCACAGCCAACTTTCTGGAGAGCAAAAACAGAATAAGGTAGTTAATACCAAAGCTATCTCCTCGTCTGACAAGACAGAGCCACCCTGTTAGCAGGCTGTCCCTCCACTCTTGGGAAAAGGAATGGTTCAGCCTTCGATGTGTATTGAAAACTCACTTTTTACTTTTCCACACACGTACGCCCCCCCCCCTCAACAGAACAACACCTATCATCAGGCTGTGATTGGTGAAAAGGGGGTGTGATGAGGGTGATGTTTTTGTTTTATTCATGAAAATAGATCACGAACTGCCGTGGGCCTATATAGAGTAGATTATGAACTACAATAAAACAATTTCGGAACTTGAACTTGTTCCATTGAATTTGGAAATATAATGAAATCCTTTTTCGCGAGAGAGGGAAGGAAGCGGAGAATTTAACATCTGCGTTGGATGTTTATCTGCGGTGGATTGGGACCAAATAAGGGATTGATTTTTCCTCCATCTTGAGATCTGTTTCTCACTACTAGACGTGCACAAGGAGTAATCAATATAATCACGCTGTTACAATCAGGTCATTTAGCAGACACTTTTATCCAAAGCGACTTACAATTACATGGTGCTATTACATGGAGCAGGTAGGGGTTAG
>JAODLI010074364.1:0-13265 GCA_027575585.1 Percopsis omiscomaycus | reverse complement strand
CCACCTCTCGCTTTCCCCTCTCCTCCAGCTACACCCAGCCCCCCGCCCTCTCCTACCCATCTGCCCCCTCCGCCACCTTCACCTGGCCAGTAACCGCTGATGCTAATGCATACACAGTCCTCTGTGCTGGAAGGTGTTCAGTAGCCTAGCTACTTTACACCTCCTCTGTAGACCTTAAACTCAGCCACATTTCTCATTCATCTCAATACATGTACGACTTAAAGTCCTCATGAAATGGCTTGCTGTGCATACACTCTTGAAACAGGAAGTTAGGGGGCGGGACGTGTGGAGGGGGATTGATTGATTCTACATTAGTTGTGTTCATGATGCGTTGCACACACAACCCACCCCCGCCAGATGTAAACATCATTGGATGTTAAAATCAGTGTACACCTCTGATCGACTGCAAAGATGAGTCATCAGTATTTCCCCTAACAAGTAGTCAGAACAGCTAAATTTACACTTTCATGGTGACTTTAAGGGTCAATAGAAATTTGGAGCCTACAGCGCCACCTTTCCACAATCAATTATATTTATTTTTTTGTATCTGTACCTGAGCCAGTAGTGTCTCGCACTGTCTGAGAGTAAAAGTTGGTTTGTTTATTTGGTGAATTGTAAATATGTTTGTATTTATTCATGGAGGTGTGAGAGAGGGACTGTGTGTTCGGAGTGCTTGTCTTCTGAAGGCCGTGCAGACTGTATCGTCGTGTTGTGAATTTATTCTTTATTTATGATCTCATTAGGACTGCCTGTGGCTCTGTGTTGTAAATAACCGTGCACGCATACACGCGCCTCTTTCTTTCAGCTCTCTTTTTGCTTTTACAGATGAAAACTAAGTCCATGATACAAGTATTTCAGTAGTTCAAACATTTTCTTCTAGCAGCCTTTAAAACGGTTGGGTATTTAGACTAGTATTGTCAACAGCAACCTCCATAGCCTGTTTAACTAGACTTTACTTGTGTTGTCAACGGTGTAAATGCATAATATAACTTGTCCTCAATCAACCTTTCCTCTACCCCCTTGTAGTCATACACAGCACATAAACATCAAATTTGTAACGCAAACGGCAACAAAGAATTACTGTTTCTCATGAACGGCAGTTTGATATCTTCACTTACATGCTAGCAACGCTGAAGAGAAATGATTGTGTATGTTATGGATTCCAAAATTTGTCTCTGACCATAGCCTGCATGGTATTAGCCAACATCATCCCTCCACAAAGCCCCCACACAGTTGATCTGCTGGATTTATGATGATGAATGTTCTCGATGACTGGTAGCCTATGTGCCTAACCACTAGGAAACCACTAAGTAGCTTGCCTTTATCAAAACCAGGTTGGAATGAAATGGGGACCCTTGATAATTTATTTGTAATAATTGTAAACCTTTAAGTGGATTTGTCCATATTTATATTTGTTTGAAGTCCCTCAGCTGCTGAAGTAATCTGTCTTCTTGACCCCTTTTTAAAGTCTAAACCATCACATGTACAGTCAAGTTAGTCTGATGTGACGTTAGCTTCTTTTAATGTACATTTAGGCAAAACCTTCATTGTGCTTTTTCATTGCAGTTTGTAATTGGGAATTTATATGGAGACAGTTTTTGAACAGGTAGATTAAATGTCAAGTTGGAGCAACAATTTTAGTTAGGCATAGTGGCTGCTTTAACATCCCGGCATTTTGAACTAGGATTATAAAATAAAATGAAATGCAATAAAAGACGTCAGTTGAATGTTTGCGTTGATATTTCATGTGGATGATATGATTCATAGCCCTGTGGTTATGGCAGTTTACACCAAGAGGAAAGGGTCTGGGTTCAATCCCAAATAAGGCCAGTAAGCATCCTTGATTAAGATGCCTAACCCTACCTGCTCCAAAATATTTGTAAATGGCTTTGGATAAACTTGTTAAATTACCTAATTGTAATTGTAGAAATCACCACTGGAGGGAGCTACAAATTGTAAAATGTGTATTAACTGCAAGACCATACAAGTCATGTTAGAAAATGCCATTTTATTTTCAGAACTCCACACGTCAAACACTCCAAACGGATACAGAACTTCTTCAAATTTTTAGACTCAAACCACACTCAGATTTATCAGAAATGTTTCCTAGAAATTAGGGGAGGACAATTATTTTAAATATTTGAGTGTAATGGGGTATGTGTTCAATTGCTGGCATTGAATATAAGAAGATTCAAATTGTATTCTGTAATCACAACCGGCCTGAAACGGAGGAAGTCCTACCCTTCATTGCACATCTCTTCGCTACAAGCTGCTTTGGAGACAGACGACTCAAAGAGGACTTAGAAGTTAGTAGCATGATGTGTGTGTGAAATGATGCACTAATACAGGAGCACAGCTGGGAAAAGATAACGCTACCAGATATGAAACGAAAACAATTGCCCCCTAATCCAGACCAACACCCTTTTCGATGGTGGATAGTAGTTCACTTGTTTGCATATTCAGTCATTTAGTAAAGTAACAAAAACATTTCAATAGAATTTCAACGTAATCCTTGATATGGGTTCTACTAAATGTTTACTGATGACACATGGGACATACATTAGAAGGTGAAATTATGTGTCATATTTCGGGTATGAGTCATGCATGGAAAGGCAATCTCAGCAAGCAGAGGTACAGAGGGCTATGCTTAAATAGTGTGTGTATATATATATATTCTGTATAACCTTCTTCCCAAAATCTTTTGTCCATTAATAAGGACTCGTCGCTTGCTGAATTAACTTCATATCTGATGCGTTGCCACGGTGGCAAAAAGCATATTAAAATTTTAAGACAACTTCATATTTATCCCCTAAATCCTCACACCTATTGGAAAGAACAAAAAACACTCACCCTAAACAACACAAATGCCAACAGATCCGGTTCTAGTTAGTGCCACACAAATCTATATTTTCCTCCAGCACAGATGAAAATAGACTCTTACAGCTAAAAATAGATTTGATTTTAACCATACAGTATATAACCCCCACCCAATTATTGATATATGAAAATTTCTATATGATCTACAAAAGTATAGCAATGCCCTTCTTTTTTTTAAAAATAGTAGATTTGGATATAACCGAGGACAGTTATTTTCCTTCTTTCAGTGAGATACATTCAGGACATCAGGATATGGACGGAGTAGTGTGTCTTCCAACAGTCCCATTAGGTCTGGCTGCTGCTGCTGCTGGTGTTGGTTCAGTATCTGGTCTGGTACTCGTGGTGCCATCGGTTGAAGTCATTGTAGAACAGCACAATACTGCCAGATGCCATGCCAGTGATAACACACCTTAGAGAGGTTGGAAAGGGCATGACAAGGTATTGTGTGTGTGTTACCAGGCCATTATTTTTCATGTCTTAACCATTCAACATTTTCATTCAAATAAAGTTGAGAGCTTAGCATTCCCACTGGTCTGAGTGCAGGAGTTCACAGCATTGAGAGAGTATTGAGTATTACAAATTCCTATATTTGTGTCCTGAAATTCACATCTTTCACATGATCTCTACCCCTCCTCCTGCAGCCACAAGTTTGTGTTTCAAACGTAAACAGTGAGCTGGGATTGAAATGTAGGGTTCTGGGGGTGCTATAAGACGAGTGTGAAATAAACCATTTAATAAAATTGTCACTTGATTTGTATGCTTACATTTATTTTACAAACCTGAATTAATAGTTATTACTATTAATAATATTAGTAGTAGTAGTACTGTAGTGTGTGTTACCTTTGGTCATAGGACATGGCCATGGAGCGGATGCCTGCGTCACAGCCAGGGTAGGTGAACAGCTGTTTGAGATTGTGGACCTGCCAGACAGACACCACCCCTCCATCGCCCCCTGTCAGCAGGTACTGGCCATCGCGACTCAGCAACATGGCCTGGGAAAGGGAGAATGAAGAGAAATAAATGAGCTGGAGAGTGTTTGCAGGAAGTGTCCAATCTGGTCTCCTAGGGGAACGTCTCCGCAGAGGCTAAAGAAGAGGCACCGGGACGGTTGTGAATCGAGAGGAAACATGTGACTAGGCATCAGGCATACAGAATTATATGTTATATATGCAAATGTTTGCATACAATACAGTAGTAGTTGGATTTGGCTACTGTACTGCTGCAGAGCCTTGGAACATGAATTAATAGGAGTGGGAATCTGAGAGCAGTGTAGCACATTACGCGTAGTCACGTGACGCGAGCAGAGGTCCCCAGATGAGTCTATATCCTCAGCGGCTTTCTACATACAGACCCTGACTATCAACAAAGATGGCTCCCCGCTGCGAGATTTACTCATCTCATCTGCTTTTCCTGCAGACTCTTGCAGGGGGAGGGGGGGGGAATGGGTCCCCCTGGGGATCAGGGGATACACAAATCAAGCCATGTGTTGGTGTGTGCTAAGCACACAGTACACACACTGGGAGCAACGGAGACATTCTTGAGCATCAATCAGAGAGTAACCATGCCGATGATGAAATGACGAGGCAGAGAGTGACTTCTAAAGCCAGCGGGCGACACAGATTTAGAGCTATTCTAGTTTGCGGTTTTATGACACCGTAGGCGGTTGTCTTTCAGCTGCAGCTGCCTTGAAATGATTTAATGAGAGACACTTCAATCATCACTGCCATGTGAATCCAATTAGGATCATTTTAAATGGAAAAAGGCAGATGAAGTTAAAAAAAACAAAACAACAGTAAAGAATGCCTACAACAGTACAAAGTGGACTTGACAGGCTAAATTAAGCAAACTGTGTGTGTAACGCAGAGGTTCATGGAAGATCTAGATTTAACTTGAGCTCTGGTTCTCATTGGCATTGCTCAGATGCCAGCATGCACAAAGCCTGAAGACACACACTGGCACTGGGGCTGAAGCATCAGTCCAACTGGAGCGATGTGTTAGATCGCCATCCAAGATGGCTGGGAAGGGAGACGAGAAAAAAAAACCGTCGCAGAGCAACATGCTGTGATTTGCTTGGTCAGACGACCGTTTGTGTGTGCGCTGATTGGTTCTCGTTTTAATTCTAGTTAATCTGACAATAATGATAAAGATTGTCCTGAATTATGTCAATTACAGCAAATATACCTCTACTAACTTCCCTAGAGGGGGGGAGGGGAACTGCACCTCAAGGCAGCTGCAAACTGAAATAATGATCTCACTAATCTGCAGACTACAAGCTGCGGTTTTGGAAATCATTTGTTGCTACATCTAAGTACTAACTATGTAGTACAGGAGTCCGTGACCCCACTGAAATCCAGCGGGGGGGCTGGAGAGCTTGCAGACAACTCAGGTAGGAGGCTGCAGACAGACACTAAATCAACCCTCTGTCACTGGGCAGTGAAACAAGATGGCTGAGGACTCAGTGGGAGCTAAGATGGCCGCAGTGGCTCGGATGACTACAAAAAATGACTCCAGCAGAAACACATGTACTTTAAATGCCCTTTTTTTTTTACTTCTTATGGGGTATGGTATAGATTCTGTGCCTGGGAAAGGTAAAATTGTAATTTATGGTGCTGTTAATTCTCCCTATTACATGGACGCAGACAGTGAAAAAAATATCTTCTGGAGTGGTTACACAGCCTGAGTTGTATTAGGACTCAAAAGACTGTAATCCATTCAGCATGGCTGCTGTCACTTGATTCTCCTATTAGACAGGATGACGACCATTAGCCTTAGCCTAGTAATTTTAACCTCTAAAACCAGTCCTTTATATACATTCACCACACACACACACACACACAGACTCTCTTCAAGTGATATCATGGGCCAGAACAAACACTTATTTATCCTGGCCTCATACTGTGCTGGGGCTCAGAGGGCGCTGAAGATTGATTCTGGTGCCTACAGAAATGCACTAAATACTGTAACACGTCAGAATCGCCGACTGCGAGGTTGGGGGTGGGTGGGTGGTGGTGGGGGTGGGGGGGGGCTCAGTCTCTCACAGCTTCACTCCAAGATGTTAGGATTTCCTAATGCCGCCTGACACGGCAAGAATTTACAAGAGCAGAGGCGAGGTTGGCGAGGCCAGAAGAGGCCTGTATTGTTCCCAAGGCCAGCCCAGCTTCACATCCGAAGACCGGACTCTTGGAACATCCACTATTTACGTCTGCAGAAACGTCGTTAGAGTTTCCCGGAGACATTCTGAGGCCTGTAAACTAAATACTAAATATTTTCTCAGTGATATTAATGAACACAATCAGTAGAGAGCTGTTCAAGACTGTGCTTGTGCGCTCATTAATCAGTCTTATAGTTCCATCTGCGGTTTTGTGGTGGAAGGCTGGATGGCACGTTAGGACCAAAGGCCAGAGAGGTTTCCAAATAGGAAGCAGGTGTGCGGCAGTCTGTCAGAGCCAGGTTACATTTCCCAGGCACGGCCGGAAACAGAGGACAGAGAAACTGGAGGCAGCAGCCACCATCTTGTGTCACCCTAGCCGCGAGGGAGGAAATGCGGGAAATGGGGAATGTGTCGTCTGGCGCTTGAGGGTAGTTAATGGGCTGGGTGTCCAGGACTGACCACCTCTCTGGAATGTTCTCTGGCAATGTGGGAAAAATCAATTTATCCTGACAACCAGGGTTTTGGATCAAAGGGAGAATTTCCTCTGTTGTGTGTGTGTGTGTGTGTGTGTGTGTGTAAGGGGGAAAAAGTGAAAAAGCGAACGGGCCTCACAGTATGCCCAGAGGCACACCGACCTTTACCGCTAAGCAAGTCTTTAATCAATGAGTGCACACAACACACACACAGTTACCTTGATGTTGTCGTCCACCTCTATGTGTCCCAACAGCTTGCCATTGATGCTGAAGAGACAAAACTTCCCCTTGTCATAGTAGATCATGCAGTGGCCCTCAGTGGAGGATTGGATGAGGCGGGGCCGCACACAGCCCTCCGGGCCCTCCAGTGCTCGCAGCAGGTCCCCATTCATGGAATGGATCAGACAAGGACCCTCTGGACAACAAAACAGCAAAGTCAACTAAGGCCAATTTGTAGCCGCTCGTCGGTTAGTCTCCATACGTAGAAACAATGCAGGCAGACAAGGCAAACACTCTTACCCTTGCTGCCACTGATGACGAGGCCCAGCTCGGCACACACACTGGCACACGTGACCTCACAGTCATGGCCGGTCAGGATGGCTCTGGGCGTGACGAACTCAGCTGGGGGAAAACACAAACAACATTGAACCCACTGCCAGAGATGTAGTACCGTATTCGGGCACTGGAGGGCACTCAATACCATAAAATGCATCGACTTGCTCGGTTTGGTGACATCAAGGTTAATTTAGTTGAAACGGATGAAATGATTGCGGCATTAGCAAGCAAATTCAACCCAGCTCTAAAAGAGTTATACAGAGGAGACTAGCATAACCCTTAAAATACTGACATATTTTTGACAGTGAATATGTACATATGGGAACAAGGATAGTTAAAAGTCAGTGCAGGCCGGTTCACAAGCCAAAAGGCTGCTAATTTGCTCATTTTGGGGTGCTGTACTAATCTGCTGGTGCTGTCATCTTCCCCTCCAAGGATGTGTCGTAGCTTCTTGCCAAAGCTGGCTGACTGTTGTCAACCCACCATGCACCCCCCCTCCCTCCATCCACACTGCTCTGCTAGCACTTGTCACTCGCAGCCCCCCTCTCTGCCTAAACCCTTCTCTCCCTGACCACCTTCAGTGGATCCAGATGTCCCAAGGCCAGGGAGCGAGTGAGCAAAAGAGAGAGAGAGAGAGAAAGGGGTGGGGTGGGGGGGAGAGAAAGAGATCTGATCTAAATCATGCACCCTATGATTCTGTTGTTTTGGTTTGAGCTGTCAAAGTGAAAGACCAAACAAGGTTGCCTGTCATGAACACCCCCCCGCACACGCACACGCACACATACAAGTGTACGCATGCACACAGACAAACGCCCACTTTTTTTTCCCCCATCATGTACAGAAGGAAATTAGCTCATAGTTAAATCTGGTGCAAAGCAGCATCTCTCTTTTATTGAGATTAATGTATTTATAGATGGTCCCTGACAAAATAAACACATTAATAAACATATTTAGGGCTGCTATGTGGATTGTTTCATGCCGTCAGACTATAGTACGGCATTTATAGTATGACTCTCTCTATGCATCTCTGTAAAGCCAGTAAACCTCACTGGCATTTGGTCCTGGCCTTTGTGTGTAGTACATACAGTTTTGTTGTGCAACAGTAGCTCTCTGTTGGCCTTCGCAGTCATAGGTGTGTGTGTGTGTAGGTGGGTGTGTCACACAGTGTGTGGTCAGTGATGAAGGAGTTTGTTAGGCATTTATTACCAGGGGAGGAGGCTGACTGATCTGAGTCTTGTCTATTGTCTCTCTTTTACAGGGGCGGGTCAAGTTAAAAGATCAAGAAGCCACAGCCCCTATTATGTACATAAGCTCCTTTATAAATTATTCACAATTTCACTTCCATCACGGCACCAGGGAAATGTAATTTCCAGAAGGCAGGTAGTATTACACAGCGAAGCTACAGTACATAATACACACAATAATCTATGATTTAATGTGTTTGAGAGGTCTTAAACTTAGCCTGTACAGTTGTGCGTAGTGTCTTGCTGAAGTGGCTGAACTCTTGAGTGCTTATTAAAGCAGTTCCCTCTTTAATTCAATTACGCATCATAGAGAGTTGAAACCCAATACAGGTCACCCAGAGTGACACTTTCCACAGCAACTTCTTTCTCAACTTTAGCTACATTTTACAACACATTTGAACTTAAGTTGAGACTGACTTTAAAGAGAGCTGACAAGCCTTCATTCACCATAGTAATTTCTCTGATCCCTCTTTCAAAACATTTTAGAAAAGAGAATAACTAATTACATTTAAATTTGGTGTAGCATAGCAGTACTACTGCAATGTATTTAAAAACATACACTAAAAAAATATACAATATATTTTATGATATTTATCCAATTTAAAACATAACTATAATATAATAAATATATAATAACAAACATCACAATATAATAAACATAAACATCAAAACATGATTTTATTCTTTGTCAACTTTATTCTGTATCTGTTCTTTTATCTTTTTATCTCTCCAAATGCACTTTGAAATGTCTCTTTTAATATACAGTATGTATATATATATATATATTAAAATGTGTGTGTGTGTACAAATGTCTAGAATAATAATAGAGGCTATTCTCTATTCTCTGTCAGAGGAAGGAATATGGCCACTGTTTGTTTATAGGTGTTCATTAGCGTTCCTTCCAAAGTAATGCTAAGTAACTACTGGTCCAGCCCAACAGTGGCCACACAAGGTCACCTACATTTCATTAAGTTAACTGGCAAACATCCTAAATGTCACCAAGAAAGCCCGAGGATTAAAGCATGATGTCGGATTCCGCTCACAGAAGATCAATAAAGCTGATATATTGGTGTATCGTTTAACCTTTTGAGCCACTCCCTGCCATTTGGTTTGCATTAGGGCAACATCTGATTATAATCTAATACCTATATATAACTATGACTGAGACACTGGGGGGTATCACTTATCTGGATCAACAAGGCTGTGTGTGTGTGTGTGTGTGTGTGTGTGTGTGTGTGTGTGTTTGTCAATGAGGCAGAGTGAGAGAGAGATAGTCAGAAACAGAAGTGTGTATCTGGGTTTGTGTGTCAATGGAAAATGTGTGTTTGTCAGTGTGTGCCTGCATGTGTGGGTTGTTTTTCTCCATCTGTTTACTCCTTATGTAGGCTACAACACAAACCCGCTGATTTGTTTAGCTTCTGCAGCGCTCTAGTCAAGACAACAACAACATAAACTGAAAGGAAAATAATGGCTACATCATGCAGTCAGAGCATGCACAGTCCTCCCAGTAAAGCAGGCGGTGTCTACCGGCCAGCAGAGGGCAGTGGTGCCTGAGGAATCCCATGCGCAGGCAGTAGTGTACAGCTGCTGTGGCTAACAGTGGGTATAAGCGGTACAGGATACAGCAGTGGGCCGCTGGATGTGTGCATGTGCATCACAGGGGCATCAGAGTCAACTGTGTCAAGCTTATGAAGTGTGTGGGAGATACACAGAGCATTATGCACGACAAGGAATGCACACGCGTGTCTGCTTTCACGTGTGCGCGGGCGGCTGTGTGTGTGTGTGTGTGTGTGTGTGCCCAAATATAGTGTTAAAACATAAAAGTACTTGTGTTGGAAGAGGAATAAAGGAATTGCTAATGTGTATGAATTGTGTGTGCAGTGTGTGTGCAGTGTGTGTGTGTGTGTGTGTGTGAGTGTAGCACAGCTCCATGTCTGGCAGACCCTCCTGCGGTCTGGGGCAATGGAGCATCACATTGTGGTGGTGAAATGCTTTGTCTGCTCTGTAGGCTATCACATGGTAAGTGCACTGGCTCAGACTGCACTGACACACACACACACACACACATAAATGGCAAAGAACCCTTTTGAGCATGTCTGTTCCATTCCCTCACATCCTTCAGAATAACAAGCACAATGTAGTCTAAACACACACTAGAGGTAGTTATATTGAATAAATAATTAAGTATGATGCAATTTTTGTTTCAATTAAAGTGGAGCCTACCATAACATTTCTGTGTGTATTTTTTTTCTTCAGTTACTATACAAGTAAACAGCACCTCCCTGGCTGTAAAAATGTTATTTACACATTTAGGTTTTCCTTGGGAGAAATCTTCCCAAAATCAAATCCCACATTGGTTTATATACAGGTATGTGACAAACAATTCTCAAGGCCCCTGCCTCTCAAATCAACAGCCAACGTGGCATTATTAACCAAATCACAATTTGTCATAAATTTCAGCCCATTTGTAGTGGCTCACTTAACAGCATGTAGCCCAATCTAAGCCAGCCAAATTAGCACCAGAGAGGCTAAAGGCTGGTCGAATGTGTGCGCGGCCCTTTGATCACAGCTCCTACCATATGTTATGGTAACGTACGGACATTCCCCCCCCGGTGCCATTTTTCACTTTTATCGACCGGTGTGACCCCCTGGCCCAATGATATTGGGGAACTTTTCATGTGTCTCAGCCTCAACTGTCTAAGTGGCCTTCACTTTCACTCACTCACATTAAGACAGCGTCTCACACTCTTGCTCTCTCTCTCTCTCTCACTCTCTCTGTCTGTCTGTCTGTCTGTCTCCCACACACGCACAAACACCTGTAGAAAAATCCCTTCTCGCATATAAACACACACATGTGTACAGTGCATGTGCACATACACACCCACTTCCATTGGCCAACGCACCCAGCCCCACACACATGCCCTAAAATAGATTAGCTAGAGCCCATTCCTGGCGCACCAGTGTGAAATCCAATCTGTGCACAGGAGGCCAGGCCTGGTCAGATGAAACTAGTTGTTACTTTGTAGAGGGAGACCGTAAATCACACAGTCACAACTGTCTGGGAGAAAAAACACTGAGAATATAAGATATATACACACACACACGCACAGTGTGTGCTTACTTCCTGGGCTCTCTCCGATGCTGCTGTTCTTGCCATTCCAGTACCAGAGGAGCAGGGTGGCGTCTCTAGAGCCAGACAGGATGTAGCAGTCCCCTCCGATGTACGACTCGGACCGGGCCAGGCACGTCACCACGTCACGATGACCAAACACTATCTGAGTCAGTTTCCCTGGGAAATATCACACACACACACACACATTATGAATTGTTACATAAAAGAACTTCACGAGTGGATGGAAGAAATTAATTCTATTAAGTTAATCGATCGAGTTTTTTCCCCGCTTGCTGTTGTGTTCAAAAATAAAGGTAAATAGAAAACAAGCAAAGAAAATGTCAAGTAAATGATAATACTATCTTCTCTAATTAATTAATAGGGAAAATGTCAGAAGCTACTTAAACGCAAATGACAAAACATTTACTGACCTCTGCAAAAAGGCAAATCAAAACAAAACAACATTACATTCAGTAATGGTCCACGCAACACATTCCCAGATTAGCTCTCCTCCTATGTCAAAACATTTCTTTAATGCCTCCATAATGATTTCCTTCACCTATTTACCACAAAGAACGCTTTCAGGGAGTTTCAAATGTTCGTACATGTTGTTGTGGAACCTCGTATGTGTCAATCTGCTTAGCTTTTCCACACCTTCCACATGGAATCACACTACTGATTTTGAGACCAGAATAAATATTTGTCTTACACAAATGTACATACATGCATGAGTTTAAAAAAAAGGAGTGTGAGTGTGTATGCGGGTATATTTCCGTGTGTCTGGCAGGCCTGTGTATACAAAGCGGTGTGTGTACCGTGTGTGTGTGTGTGTGTGTGTGTGTATGTGTATATGTGTATTTAAGACAGTAATTGCTGTCAGATTTCCAGACCATAGCTACACAGAGCTGTCTAATACTCATTACACTGCTCATAGAGTGACCTCTGCAGTCAAACAGTGGAGTGTTAGCAACACGTGACATTTCTGTCTGGGTGTCAAAAATCACATGTCCGAGGCATAATGAAATTGTATCGCACCAAAAAAAAAACCGGAGAGGGGTCATTATAAAACAGGGGGAGGGGGAACCGCCGTCGAAAAGCCTTCAACACACGAAGTGAGATATCAGGGGGGCAAAGTGTTTGGCATATTTATAAACCTGGGAAATAAGTCATGCTTTCAATAATGGCTGCCATGCACCTCAACTTAAACACTGGGATCTGCTCTTTTTCTCTCTCTCTCTCTCACACAGACAAAAGACGCACGCAGGCACGCGCACACGTGCACACCTGCTTCCAAATTCTATTGTGTGTGTGTGTGTGTGTGTGTGTGTGTGTGCGTGTGTGCGTGTGCGTGCACAGGCGTGCGTGGCCATGTTATTGTGTGTACTAATCAAATGTTGTAATTGATAAAATCCCCTCGTTCTTTAACCTGGGGGCTTTGGGGACTGATGGCGGCAGCTGTAGAGCGTGTGCGATTAAACTGTGTTCATGTTCCAATTCTACACCCCTGTGGCAGTCGCACAATAGAGCTATCTCTCCTCTCCTATACCCCCCCCCCCCCAACCTTCATCCCACCCCCCAGTTCTCTATTAGAGGCATAGAGGGCCCGGCCTACAGAAATTGAATCCAAGAGTGCTGTGTAGATGTGTGTGGGGATTTCGAGCAGAGCTAGGGAGAGGAGCTGTGGTCCCGGCTACGGAGATGAAGCTCGAGACAGACTCATTTAAGACCCCCTGACCTGACGGAGCGGTGTTTTCTTCTGTGTGTGTCTGCGTGTGCATGTGTGTGTGTGAGAGAGAGAGAGAGAGAGAGAGAGAGAGAGAGAGAGAGAGAGAGAGAGAGAGAGAGAGAGAGAG
>JAODLI010074363.1:0-13265 GCA_027575585.1 Percopsis omiscomaycus | reverse complement strand
CTCTCCCTCTCTCTCTCTCTCCCTCTCTCTCTCTCTCTCTCCCTTTCTCTCTCCCTCTCTCCCTCTCTCTCTTCCAGCCTGTCGGGTCCCACTACAGCAGACTCCAGATTCCTGCCTTATATGGCCTGCTCTCCCCACTCATTGTCTGACGGCCCGCTCGTTTGTTTAGAGCTCCCAGTCGCAGAGGGTCACGCTGTCAGTGGCGTCAGCGCTAAAGGCACCGCACTCCGTGGACCGGCCTCGCACTGACCGGCCTCGCGCTGACAGACGTGCTAGCATACAGTATGTGACGTCACTGCGCTATTGCTATGGACGCCTACACATAGCAACGATCGCAGTGTCCAGGAAGTGACTCTCTCCGCGGGTGAGGTAACGACCCGGCTACTTTTGCCACTTTGCATTCCTTGGACTCGTTTGAGACATTTGCATAAATGTCTCACATTGAGCCTCATATGGACACAATGGGCAAAAGGATTCTCCAGACAGGAGTTTGTTTTTGGGTGTGGACATATTCAGTGTGTGTGAGTGTGCGTTAACCCTCATCCATGGGCCGTGCTGTACAGTAAATGTGGTTACGGCATTCAGTATCTAAGTGATCTAGGTGTTGTGGAGAGCTCTACATAGCTTCCAGACCGGAAAAGGCACAGGCTGGGGATTCGTGCGCATTTCGTTAGTGCCACTGACACACCCGTCTTGAAATGCAATTTCCAATAATGATGTCTATTAAAATACACAGTAGACTGGTTTATGACGCCAAGTGTAACAACATGATGGATGTAGATTTTCCAGAGGATTAATTAAATGTAAACCCTTTCCATTCTGGTCTATGTCCGTCAACCAGTAAATCATTAAATCTTGATTAAGGCTGCACAGGATAACGTATGCTAACACATTGACTTTTAATTGCTAACAGTAGTATTTGGTCTCACAATTTCCCAGTGAAACCAGCAGCGTATCACGAGACCCATTGGATTTCTCGCCAGTGTACCTACCCGTACGCTACGTCATTTCTAACAGCGAAAGAAAAATAACTGGCCTGGTTAAAGTCAGAGTCGCCAATATGCCAAGTTGTCCAATGGAGTGTTCAGTGAGATTGTGCTTTAATTTTTATTTCTCCATGTAAAAAGTCACAATATTGGAATAAGAAGTATTCAGTAATTTGTCTATTTTTACACCCGATATCAGGATATCATTTGTTTTGTATATCATTTATCATACATTTTGATGTTGCTGAATTCAGAAGTTTGGCGTCGTAGAAGCAGCCATCTTGGAACCTGACCCCACAGTTGACTACAGTTGATGTTCTGCCAGAAATCATCTGTGATGCTGCGCTAATAAAAGGTAAGCCCCATTAAAGCAGCTGGATATCCACAATGGCAGTAACCTTCCATACCCCTCTCCCTGGTTGATCGTGCAAATTAAGCAACAGAGCTGACATTTGTGAAGAGCTGCTTTACAGCCCCAGCAGTGTTCTATTAGTGCTAAGGCTGCTCTCAAACAGACTGGTATGCTTATCTGAATTCTATTAAAGGGGATTTTGGGGTTGGCTAGCCCGCGAACCTATAGTGAGAATAATACATTTGCATACACTATATACTACACTGTAATTAGCAGACATACTGAACGTAAATGCACAAAATAAAAATACATAGAGGGTATATTAGTGGATCCCAAATATACAGCTTTGTTTTTTTCATGTGTTGGGAGATAATGACAACTACTGTATAGTAAATAATAAACCAAAGAATGACACCTTTACAAAAGTAAATTAAAGCTCATATGACGCAGTTTGTCTGGTTTTCTATAGCCCGCCACCAGAATGTACAACAGTAATGTGAGGAAAGACAGCGCTTTAGCCTTTTCTCTCTTCCCTTTGTGTCACGTCATTGCTTTTCCACCACAGGTTCCCTGTGAGAAAATAAGGCTCTGTTCCCCCTCTGCTGTAGCAGAGAGGGCAAAGATGTGAGCTCCGCTTTTATGGTCTTTTATGTAAACAGAGCCTCGAGTCGATTTATAACAAAGCCATACAATGCCAAAAGCTGCTGCTATCCTAGAAATATTCTAGCAGAGAGGGCCCTCACAGTGCATTTGGCTTACAGATACGGGTATAGCTTGTAGGTAAAACGTTTGACACACGTTATTACTGCATGAGCAACACTGACTCAGACTCAGCACTGCAGCATTTCAGGCATTTTTAGGTGATTGTTTTATTGTGCGTTGTGCCTGATAAGGCTGGACATACACTGTGCATCTGTTCTAAGCTTGATTTTACTGTTGCCCACCAAGTTTCAGATTTGGGTCGACATGCTGTTGGAACTGACGAACAAGACCTGATAGACATCTGTGAGAGATTATCAAAGTGTCCGATACATCTCTCTTGTGAAGTGTGAACAGTGTATGTGAGCTGATTTCACAGAAAAGAACCACAGCATTATGTTGCCTCAATCAGCTGACATAACCAACACAAAGGACTGAACTTGATAGTACTGGTCTCTTTGTCTCGGATTCCCCGCACAAAACTGTACAAATCAACATATTTCACCTTTGAGAACTTGTATTTCTATTAAAGCCCAATAAACAAAGTTTACAACAAAAACGAGGTTGTGAGTGACTCGTAATGGAAACTGAGTGGTGCGGTAGCAATGACCTCTCATCGTCTATTTGGCCAAATCAAGCAATGTGAACGTGTCACATGATTGACCCAGTGACCCAGGAAGTACTTCGGTCTAATACATTTTTGGCTGAAATGATAAGTTTAATTAATGATTAATGATTAAGTTTTTCTCAAATGTATGAACAATTTCAGTTTCTTGTTCACACCAGATTTTAATTTCTTAAGTAAATTTCAAATTATAATTTTTTGTTGTTTTTGCATGGATGTCATTTTGTGGCAAATATTCTATTGACTTTATATGCCTTTACATGTAAGATATATGTACAAATAGACATGGAAATGTGAATTTTCTGTTTACATGAAACACATTGCTACAAAAATAATTTCTCTGCACTACACTAGACCAATTGTACAGTATTGACTTTCCCCAGTACTACAGTTGAAATCAGTATCTAAAAAGCACAGTGTGATACACAATAGCATTTAGCTAGACAAACTGACATTCTTGTATAGTACAGTAAGCAGTCAGTGTCACCAAAAGAGTAAAACAAAACTGAAATTTGTATATAATAAACATTTCCAGGGTGGACTGCCATGGTAAAAAAAAAAATCGAAACATTTTGACCAGTACGGCTCAGACAACGACAAAAGACTTTTCATTTTGATAGCATTGGTCAATTTACTGACACAATAACTAGGTTTAAATGCATGAATAAAATGTTTTTGGTGGGTTACCACACTACGCATGAGCTGTGATGTCCCATAAAACAGTTGTGACAATTGCACTTACAGTTTAGAGAATGTTAAGACTGTTTCAAAAAATGAGCCAACGCGATTAAGAAAAACTGTAACTTTACAGTAAATGATACAGCAATGCTAACAAAGATGATAACATCCATTGCAACCAACACATTTTGCTAGTATGGAACCTGTTAGTATTTGTCTGTGATCAGGAGACTTTTCCATTGAAGGGGATGGAAGGACGAAATTGATGACTCACAACAGAGCTATTTAACATGATTTCCAAGAATGTGTTATTCTTGTAACAATACTGGGACGAGGTTCTTGGCTTCATCCCTGGCCGCACTGGACTCAAAATCAGATTTGTGATCCATTGTTTTCCACTGTTGCTAAGGACACTATCTCTACTCGACAGTGACTTCGAGGTCATCCACCGGCCTTGTCTTCACGTCTATTTGAATGGATCCTCCGGGATATCCTCAAAGCACTGTCCTCACAGTGTATCTAGTAGGGTGTAAAAGCCTGAATGACTACTGTACATGCCAGTGTCAGCATTTTACTGGCAGCAATCGACCTGTTGTGGCTACTTGCTGAAGCTGCGGATTATGTGATCTGACATTGCATATTATTAAGAAGGCACAGGCGTGGCATTAGGCCTATGCCGCAGTGTTTAAACAGTAAAGATAAGAAATGAGGGATTTAGAGAGAGAGCGCCATTGTCTGCAGTAGCCCTTTTTGCATTCAAATACACCATCTGTTCATTTCTATATGTGACATTTTAATCAGACAAATAGGACCAACATTGAAGCCAGCAAAGGCTCATTTTAGGAAAGGGCGGTGATTCCCAACCCACCCAGCAATCACCAGAGAAAAGGGTCCAGAGCAGTTTTTCCATTCTTTCATGGCAAAGCCTTTCCACTGCATTTGTGGAAGTCATGGAAAAGCCAACCTGACAGCAGTGACAGTAAAATGTCTATGACACCTGTGACATTTTCCAGTAGTCCCAGTGTCAGCCAGCACATGTGGCCACTTTGTATCTGCAGCTGAAGGCCCAAGGCTGCATTTGGCTCTCAGAAAACATGGAGGGACTTTTCTACATGTTGATAGCCTACGTAATGTATAGAGTCTATAGACTACAGTTTAAGAGACCAAACTGAAACCTGCCTACTTAAACATTTTGCACAGGTACTTTTTACCTGTTAAATATTGTTGCTTTTAACCCAAATGACCTCTTATGCACTTTCTGATATTGGTTGAGTTCTGTATTTAAAACATGTGCATTTCACACAGCAGGTATTTTAGGGCTTTCAGAAAGTATTTACAAGATTTACAGATTCTGTAATGAGCACAATTAAAGTTTATGTACCCTAAAAGCAGCATGGAAGTCATTCGGGAGGCAGAGTAGAAAACAATTTCATTGTCGGCCATGTTTTAACCTTATTTCAGTGAGGCTAGGCTAAATAACACAAGCACCTTTGTGTTTAATTCAATGCAGTTTAACAGCACCACAAACTACATCCTCCAAATCTACGTTTCCCCAAATGGGTCGATCTATCGGTCAGCCCGGCCTAAGGGGAGCTCTCCTCGTTGTCATGGAGACAGTGCCGGAGGGAAGGGGAACGGGTTTGGAGTCTGGATTCCTCCTCGTTGCTGGAATGCTCGCCGGTTCCTCTCCAGAAGTGCCGACGTCAGCAGTGGCCTTGGAGTAAAGACACCCAGTTAATAATATAAAATGATGACTCGATAGACTGCACTGCATGGCCTGATCTATTTAAAATCCTGACCTTTATTTCTAACAGTGAGAGCCTTTTTATGCCTTAAGTGCAGATTTCAAGCCATAAACTGTATACAGTTTATGGCTGTATAAACTGTGTTTCTCTTGTGCCAGATCAAGTGGACTTGATGCAGACAGTGGGCTGCTGACGTATAACCTACGTACAGTATGATATCATGAGATCCTCCCACAGCACGGTTGTTTAGGTAAACATTCTTAACGCACACATACACATGCTCACATACGCAGGCCTTGTCTGCAGAGGCACCTGTCGAGGAGCAGTTTCAAGTCTAGACAGGTGAATAAACGAAACACCAAATCTGGGCCCCGAGGGAGGGCACTGTACACACAGAAGTGATTTAAGCAAGCGGAGCCCTCTCTGTTTTCTCTTAATCCTTCATGTCAGCCTGCGTGGGGGGAAGCAGCGTGACTGGCCCTCCTTTCAGTGCGCTTGCACGACAAATGAAGTGAAGTTGTCGGGCCAGAGTTGGTCAGCCAAAAAGTTATGAAATACAGTCATTATGTCTCTTTATGTTGGACTTCATGAGCTCAGTTTGGAAAGCAAACAGACTGCTGTATAGCATATAAACAGCACATTGAAAGGCAGCAGTTATTCAAGCGTGGAGCATAGAAAGGAGTAAGGAGAGGCAGAGGCATAATATAGAGATATAGAATAAGAGACAGACCACTTCTAAAATTCTGAATAGAACTCTATGGGAGAAGCCCGTAACGCCATAAATGGCTGTTGGACGCACATATTCAGTCCCTCCCCCCAGAGAGCCAATCGTCCGCTTTATAACAGTCGATTGGGAAACCTATTAAGCCAGTTGTGTGGTTGCACTGACCTTGCACATGTGTAGCAGAAGTATAACCTGCTTTTTAACTTTATTTTGGGGCAAAGTCACCAAACCTTTTAATTGTTTTTTATCAGATTTGACTGGTGATTCTGTACATGCAGTTTTTATGTCCTGGTGACCATTGAAAGTGCAGTTGTGGCTCTCTCCCCCCATTCATTTAGATAGGGTCTTGTTAAATAACTGCCCGCGGGCGTTACCCAGATGGCTGCAGAGTGGCCAGACTTGTCTGTGAGGACTTTAGGAGAGGGTTAATGACGCTGGTTACCGTGAAAAGAGTCAACACTGGGAGTTCTCTAGTCGAGGATTCAGACGGCAAATGCCTGGCCCCACTGTGAAGACCTCCTGCCTTATATAAGTCGAAGCTCGAAGACACATCTGGAAATCAACTCGTCCAACATCAGGCCTAACAGTACTCAGGGCAATGGATTAACAAATGGGCCGCGCGTTCTCCATCATTTTGGTCTGGACTGTGTTCTTTTTTATATCTCAATGAGAGAGCTTCACTTGCATACGCTCTTCATACGCTCTTCATAAGCTCTTCATACGCTCTCCTATCTCTTTTGTTGTGCAACAGCTGTACAGAGCCTCCTCCAAACCATCTGGGCCGGTCAGAGACCTCACTTGTGAATGTGTGAACGAATAGGGTGACTGGGCCCATCTAAACCACCGTGAAAAAGTACAAACCCATAACTGAACTATGAAGACATTCAAGTGAGCGACGGTACTTTCTGTATTCAACTTCAGACAGATTTAACTCCTGACAAAGAGCTCCCGACGAGCTCATTAGTAAAGACCTGGCAGTGCTTTTCCGCTATTACCAAGTGGAAACAAACCCTCTCTGGAAGATGGGTGTCTTTCTTTTCACAGTCTGCTGAACACTGGACCCTGGGTGGGCTGATGGCGTCATGTGCGCACTATTATTACACAGCGCCTTTTGCAATACAGGTGTGTGCTTGCCTGCGTGTGTGTGTGTGTATGTGTTTGTGTATGTGTGTGTGTATGTGGGTGTGTATGTGGGTGTATATGTGGGTGTGTATGCACAGCTTCAAAGGCCCTTGCCAAGGGCGCCCCGCTCCATTCAGGGGTTGAGCCTGTCGGAGCTGGTTTTGCCCTATAATAAACAATAGGGCAAATGGGGCCCAGTTAAAGATACACATCAAGAAAAAGGGCAATGCTTATGTATAAAGGTGCAGGTCACGGCACATTATGTCACCCAGCCAGTGTGTCTCGCAGGCACACGCGCACACGCGCACACACACACACACACACATTTTCATAGGGAGGGTTGCATGTGTCCATAGTACGCTACTTACGTGGGTAGATGAACCAGTGTTGCTTGCTGACGTCTAGCAAGGCTGACAGGCTGACGTGCTGTCCCAGCAGACCACTGACCTGTCTGTGAACCTCTTGTCAGGGCATGATGGGATCTGGCCTAGTTACGCCACATACAGTTGAATGATAGGGAGAGAGAAAGAAGGGGCAGTCTATTTCTTTACCTTTGTTTATCCATCTCAGTCTTCTAAAGCCTCTTACTCACATTATTAAAGCTCTCACTCACATTAAAAGGGAGATTGTTTATAAAGTATCGAGATAAAAGGATTTGCGTCCCTCCATCTTAAAGGCCCCATATCATTCCATTCTCCAACCGTTATTTTGGGCAGACTTTCCTCCCTCCCAGCTGAACATTCTGTTTCAGTTGGTGTTGCACTTTTTTTTAACATGCTCTAACTTGATTGGCTAAATGAGTGTGTGTCAGGATAGGTCAGAGACGATTGGTTGCAATCTAGAAATGATGTAACACCTGGGGCCAAATTTGACTGGCTCGTTTTACGCAATGTTTGTCTGAGGGTCTTTTGCCAAATGCCATATTAGACAGATTTCCAAATTAGTCCAGTACCTTCAGGTCCCTTCAGATAACACAATTGACCACAATTGGTAAAACTTGAATTTTACAATAGGGGCCCTTTAATGTGTCCATGCAGATTTAAATAATATATCAATAATATATCAATAATATATACAGTACTGTACTGAAATAGATTACACCCCCCAGCAACATACCTAAAAGCTAAATTGTTGAGTTTCATAACTACAGTATATCTTCCTTTTAATGCTATAATCACCAACTTCACAAATGTCCGTTTTGTGGCTATAGTTTACCGATTGAGATTCAATAATGAATCAGCCTGCTCCCTATTAATTGAACGTCTTGCCATTTGCAGTTGCAATAGTTTCCATGATTTTTTTGTCTAGGACATTAGGCAAAACATTTCATCAGTTGCTCCAAAGCAGCAGTGATTGGTTCACCAGAGGGGATAAGAACAACTAAAGGGCCCCAATAATCTGTTTGGTTTTAAATCAATCACTTACCAGTTACTTACTGTATGTATGTGTTGCCAAAATGACCTGAACTGGAAATTGTAGGATTATTACAATTAGGTAATTTAGCAGACGATTTTATCCAGAGACTTGAGTGAGTACAGTTACAACTATTAAGGAGCCAGTAGGGATTAGGCATCTTGCATGATGATACAACCCACAACGTTTTCGGCTGGTATTCAACAACTCTAGCCAGCTTTAATGTTATTGTGTCTGTTTTATTGATTAAGCAGCCTACATCTGAAGTAATCCCTTTCCTGCTGACTCGGGTCTGCTCTTAAGAGTGTCATAAGACAGCGCTCTTACTCTGCCTCATATCAGATGTTGCTCTAGAACCTGTCAGCAGTAGTAGCTAAAGTACAAGAACCCTCATCAGCCTTGTCATGTGCATTAGCAATAAGATTTTGTGCAATGGGATTTAGTCTTAGACTAAATCTATGTGAGCAATATTCCTCCTGTTGTGATGTGGATAGCTGTGCACACAGGCTTTGAATAAACATTTATATTACCCCACTCAGCAGAATACATCATCATCTAGACTCTCAGAAGAATCCAAAGAATTTCTCTCTAGTGTGACAATGCAGTATAATTTCCAAGTAAGCGAGCGTGGCCAGGGCTTGGAGTCATCTGAGACATACCAAAACTTTACAAGCTTATTTTATGAGAATAATCCCCTATATGTGCATGATACGCGCAGGAACCACAGAGAACCTTTCCAACACAGGTTCCTCCTCCACAGTAGACAGAAGACTAAGCCTTCTGGAAAATTCCACTGAGTGAGCCAAGACGATGTCCTGTGATAAGAAACCTGTTATTCCTGACCAAGAAAATAACAACCATTTATCGGCGAAATACATAATGATTTATTGTGTATTTTATAAAAAGATATTCACAGTGTTTTTGCTGGCCTTGCCGTTAAGCTGCCACGCGACGTGTTAAAAGTTTTGGCCACTACACTACTATACTACTAAGGACTGATTGAAACAATCTGTCACCAATCAAACCTTCAGGGAGAAAGAAAGAAAGAAAGAAAGAAAGAAAGAAAGAAAGAAAGAAAGAAAGAAAGAAAGAAAGAAAGAAAGAAAGAAACTAAAGAGGTCAGAAGAAGAGGACCTCTGCTGTGTTCTCTGCTGACATCAAGCCAAATGTGCACCGTAGGAGATGTGTGATCCGACACACACACTGCCATGAGTCTTGTATAAGTATTAGTGGCTGTTTGCTGGGAGAGCAGAGGTGAGAAGGGGGAAAGGCTGTCCATCTGCCTGTCTATGTTGGACAGTAGATGGATGGATGAATAGATCTATCTAATCTAATAAGAGCTATCTGTATATCTGTAAGTGTATATGTATGTATGCCCTCTTTCTGCCTGCTGATATTTCTATGTTCTAATAAAACTTTCGTTCTCAATTTGGGGCTGTCTGGATGTGTCCATTTGCTTAGACTGTGTCATATTTTAACCTCGTTCATTTCTCCTTGTCCTCCCTCGTTCTTTTGTAAATTTACATAACAATCCCCACACCCTGTCTCTTACTCTGTGACAGGATGTTTTTAAACCACTTGAAGGTGGAATAGTCTTTTACTGCCCTCTAGTGTACCTGCAGTCTCTTACCCTGAGTTTAAAATGCTGCAGTTCAGCACAGCTGTCGTTTCGTAAGTAATCCACTGGAGGTCAGCGTTGACACCGGCACTTTGTCTATACTTGGACCTACAAGTACCCACCTTGGATATCATTTCACAATTTGCTACATTTCTGCTTGTGATGCTTTTGGAACCTGAAACCTCATGACTAACTAATTTTCTAGTTTTTTAACCTAGCCTTTGGGCATTGTGATTTGGATGTTAAAGGGGTAGTCACATACAAGTTAAATCACATTGTTCCCCACAACTAATTGGGCAGTTAGCTATCCAGCTAGCTATACTGTATAAACAGTGTAAACCACTTGATCACATTTAGATTTTCATCCACTTTATTAGTCAAGTGTGTTTATAGACAGACACAGACATACACCTCCAATCTTTTCCACTAGACCTTATTTCCTCTCTTCCTCTTTCTCTCTGTCTCGCTGGTAGGCTACATCCCTCCCTTCCTCATCTCTGACAGGTGTCCGTTGCTTGGCTCTTATCTACGAGTTATTGACTGATTAAAAAATTCCACACAACTGTCAGCACACAACAAGGGCCCATGACTACACAAATACAGAAAGCCACAGCATTAGCACTGTGAAGGAGGAGAGGGCAGGAAACTACCTGTAGGGGAGGGAAGCCTTCTGGTTCATGAAAAAAATGGCCCCATTTCCTTATTCAAAACAAACAAGGGCTTTGATGATGAATTATTGACATGAATTTACAGTTTTGTTGTTTTGATTTTAGATTATAACTTTCACTAAAGGGCATGTGAACACATATGTGAACACTAACAACTATAAATATACTACTGTAACCACAAATTTAGGTAGGACTGGCTGGTAGTTTGTTTTTGTGTTTATTCGACATTTTGACTGTAGTGGAAAACTACAGTATATACCTTGAGCATTTTCAATTACAGTTTTTCTCAATCGCTTTGGCAAATTTTTTAAAAACAATCTTAACATTTGCAATTGTCACAATGGTTGGAACATCACAACTCTATTGCATGTCTGCAAAATGTAGTAGCTCACCCAAAACATTTAATGCATGCTTCAAAACTTAGTTTTTGTGTCAGTAAATTGGCCAATGCCATCAAAATTAAGTTTTTTTGTCATCGTTTGAGCTGTACTCGTCAAATTATTTAGATGTGTTTTCACCATGGCAGTCAACCCTGGAAATGTTTATTACAATTTAGCAAATGCTTTTATCCAAAGTGACTTACAATTACATAGAGCAGATAGTGGTTAGGCATCTTGTTCAAGGCTCAAGGATGATTACAGGTATAGGCCAACTCTGGGGCTTGAACCCATGCCCTTCTAGACCACTATCTTTCCCTTCCCCCCACCAGACTATCCTGTACACATTTCAGTTTTGTTCTACTTTTTTGGTGACACTGACTAAACTAACATTCTTGTATAGTACAGTAAGCATACTGTAATATACAAGAATGTTAGTTTAGTCTAGCTGAATGCTATTGTTGTGTATCACACTAAGCTTTTTATATACTGATTTCATCAGGAGGTAAAATATTGGGAAAAGTCAATACTGTACAATACTGTAGTACACAGAAAGAACATCTGCACATTTGTATGTATACATATACATATTTGTATGTATACAAATGTAGATTGTTTTTCATTCCTATTTCATTCCTATTTTATTCATATCACGTTGTCACCTGGCAAGCAAATTCAGTAGACATCACAAACATTCCATGTCATAGATATTTATGGAATATACATTTATGTCTGACAGATTTTGATAAATGAATGGATCATTTTGCATGTGATGGCTCACACGATGAAAGAATGTTCAGAAGTTGTGAAGAGTATGACAATTTCACTGGGAAGCAACTCATCAGTTTTGATCTGCAAGCCGTGTGTATGTAATAATTGTGCAAATTGTAGAGGATTGTACTTTTACACACGTGCTAAAACATGTGCATTTGGCTTAAATGAATAAGACATCTGGTGTGAACAAGAAACTAATTGTTCAGAGATTTGAAGTTATTGTTCCGAAAAAAGAAATTCTCATTTTGAGAATTGAGCCAAAGCTAGTGAGAAAATATATGAGTTGTGATTGTAATACATACCAGGCTGATGTTTTGATCTTAACAATTTATGACATTGAAGATGTAGGATCTGTCAATATTAAATATATTCAGAACATTAACCACACCAGTACTGTAATTGTCTTATAATAGGTTATGATATGGCTACAGCAAAACTCACCATGTTTTTGTGATAAAATCTTTATACTATCATCTTAAGATAGTACTCTTAGATAGTCTACTTGGCTTGTGAACTGGTTATAATTGTGATACTGGTTATACTGTAATCATGATCACATGCAAAGTAAGTGGGTGTAGATATTAAAATACTTACTAAATACTACACTAAATACTACACTAAATTATTATTGGTAAACAGAATTTCAAGCATGCATGCATGACCAGTGATCCTATCACAAGACATTTGTGCAAATGTCTGATCCCTTCCCATGTCACCTGCATTAATATTCACATTGATGCTTATTTTAACTGATTTTTAAAACAACGATAGTGGATGGTTTAAGTGTTCTCAAGATGTGTTTTGTTGGCGGGCCAAGCAAAACACCAAATAATGGGATAAAACATAAAAGACGCCAGTCACAAAATCGGTTGGCCATGCCTGTAGCTAATCATTTATACAAAGAATGACACTATTTTGCACATGTCTTTTCTTTGGCAATGCCGTTCATACAAATTTCTGCACATCAATTTGGGTCTATTGCGCAAATGTGCTGTTATGCAAAAATACCAGAAAACACGATTCTCCACTGTTAATCCAGCCTGTCGTAATACACATTTTGAGCTACAGTAGTGAGTGTTTTCTGTGAAGCCAAGCAATAAAGAAGGTTTTGTGATCAAATTGTGATGTTTCAAATGTGTCTCAGGTCATAATACTTCCTCTCCTTTTGTTGCTGTGTTCACCAGCACAGAGCAGAAGAGCTGCATCTTCTGTCCATTTTCTTTGCAGACAGGGAACTCAGTTGGTTGAATCTCCCAGAGTTGGCCCTGAGATCTCATTCCTCATTGGAATACAAAACTAGCCCGCTAGGCCATCACAATCTGCATTAGTGTGCTATTGAGGAAACAGACACAGCTCTAAATCAAAATGTGGAAACAAAATATCCTTTTATTTTTGGTGAGGGGTGGAGTGGCACTATCTCTCTCTCTCTCTCTCTCTCTCTCTCTCTCTCTCTCTCTCTGTATCTCTCTCTCTCACACCCGCTC
>JAODLI010074362.1:2940-13267 GCA_027575585.1 Percopsis omiscomaycus | reverse complement strand
TTTATTTATATATATATAAAAATATATATATATTTATTTATATATATATAAAAATATATATATATTTATGTTTATAAAGGCTGGGTATAACAAACAGAGTCATATTAGATATTAACCAAGCTGACAGGAGAGATGTGATTGGCTCCATCTTTCTCTCCTTCTCCACTAACCCACAAGTTTAGCTGGTGAAGTCTGTTGCTAGGCAACCAGCTAGACCAAAGGAGTTAAACTTTCAGCTGAGAAAGACATGCCCCAACCGTGCGCTAAGCAACATGTTTCTGCCAGCAGGGGGTGGTAGAACAGATTTAAAAATGTGTGGTAACTTTTACTGCAGGAAGCTAATAAGCCTAGCTCCATACTCATTCCCAAACCAGCAGCTAGGCTAACCACCAAGACACAAGCTTCCTATAGCAGATACATTCAAATAGCAGGTTGGAATATGTGAAATATTCTGCCTAGTGGGGTTTTAAATATTAGTGTTTAACCATACCTGCTGCTAAATACTAGTACTTACTGTACCCCTACCTGCTGCTAAATACTAGTACTTACTGTAATCCTACCTGCTGCTATATACTAGTACTTACTGTAACCCTACCTGGCCCTAAATGCTAGTACTGTACATTTGACACCTACATGCTATAATCATCATCATTCTAAGATTAGAGATGTTACCAGCTGTGCACCCAGACATATCTACATATCTACACAAAAACTATGCAATGATGTAAACTATGGTTGTGATGTCAAAGAAAGGTCCTCTGTAGAATATAGGCTACTGACAGTTTAGTGTAAAGCACAGCTAACACGCTTACCGGTTTAAATCTTCACTCAAATATCAGCTGATAATCACACTAACAGACAGGCAGATAGGCAGACAGACAGACAGGTAGACAGGTAGACAGGTAGACAGACAGGCAGACAGATTTAACTGTCCAAGTCACATGTTGGCTGCTGTTCTGAGCTGAGTGACAGGAACTGAGTACAACAGCTGAATGCTGCACACACTAATGCATTGTAAAAACACTGCTGGTTCAGGAGGCGTTTTTCAATCTGCTGCTGAAGTGGGTCAAGTGTTTATTACCGGGTTGAATGAACAGGGTCACTCTACATCAGAAATGTCACACAGCAAAGCATTCTGGGTCGCGGCTTAAGACAGTCTGCTTTGAACTCTTTGTATGCTCTATCAGAACCTTCCAGCACTTAATTAGGTGGAGAGGCACGGTCCATAGAGAATTGCATTTCTACGGTAGAGGGCCTTTTAATTAGACCTTCAGCAGGAAAATAACATCACCTGCAGACACTCAGATCTGTGTCACAGACACCATGGGCTCCTGGAACAGTATAGAAAGGAACAATTATCAGAGGGCCTTAACAGAGGCAGACACAGAACAACGGGGGTCAAACCTGCAACATGTGAACAGCTATACAGCCATTGAGATGTGTACAAAGATCAATATTACCTGGTACGATACACATAACGCTGATAATTATACATACAAGACATTTGTGACTTTAATGATTCCTGAAGGGGAAATTCATTATAGTGATCGTGATTTAATAGTCTGGTAAACCCACCTGGATTTTCCAAGGGATTCTATGGGATTCTATCCAATCAAAACTAGTTGTCTGATAGAGGTTCAGCTTGTCAGCTATGACATCATCAATAATGGCCAAACTATTGCCTTAAAGGCAACGTCACCTTGAACAATGACTGATGGTGAATGACAGGTCATTATATTGTAATGTTACCTGACACTTTCTTGCTTTTGCTCTGGACATTCCTTTTGGACTGTTAGAGGGGGTTATGTGTTATGTATAATATATTATATGTTATATGTTATATCTTACGTGTTATGTGATATTTACATTTACAGCATTTAACAGACGCTTTTTTTCAAAGCAACTTACAATTTCATTGTTCTATTACATGGAGCAGGTAAGGGTTACATGGTGCTATTACATGGAGCAGGTAGAGGTTACATGGTGCTATTACATGGAGCAGGTAGGGGTTAGGCATCTTGCTCAAGGATGCTTACAGGTAGGCTGACTCACACCACCAGTCACACCACCAACCTCCTGCTTGGATCCGCCGGACACCATAGATCTGTGCCACTACTTCTGACCAATCACAAACCCCGGAGCAATGAAACATCTAATCACACGCCTTCCTCTTGGTCATGTGTCTTTATTCCACATGAAATAATTTAGAAAAGAAGAGCTGAGAAAAAGTTCTTTCTCCATGCAGACAGTCTGGGACACATAGCATTTAGATGTCATTTGCTGTGTAGAGGCATTATTCAATATAATATCTAGCCATTATATGATATGACTGCTCTCATCATTTATTAAACTACTGCACACCACACAGAGCCTCCAGTAAACTCTTTATATAAATTGATCCGGGACTGCTTCAGTCCCAAATCATCTTTAGGAGCAATTGTGTGCTGGTATTTTCTAGCATTGCATAAGAGGCTTCACTTATTAAAACACAAACACAGGAAACATGGCTGCCAGTCGGATGGCTGATTGGAAGAAGCTGTCATCTCCGACGAGACGCCGGTGTGCACACAATGTGCACAAATGTGCTCAGGGATAAAAGAGATTGAGGTAATTGTCCTCTCGTACCTCTTCACCTTAAAACGTGTCCGCCCGCTACCATGTTCAATCTCTGAGGGTTAACATCAGTGTTAAAGCCCCTGGAGATGTTTGACACCACAGGCAGAACAGCAGTACAACTGTGTCCGTCACTTAGCAGCCCTTCTTTCCTGGGAACGATGAAACTCCCAAAGGATCACATTTTAAATCTAGAGCAACAATGAATTATAAAGCACTTTAATATCCTAGCAATGTTTTTGTAGATATGGAAGAATTAGGAATATAGTGGGATTAAGGAGGAATACGGTCGGATGAATATTGGAATATGGGAGTCTTGACTCTGTAAAATGGCTGCGGGTGATTTATCTGCCTAGGATGGAAATCTCCCCAAAGCTGATGAATCTTGGGGTTTGACTCCGGATGGATCTTTCCATTCTCGGAGCACCACACCCCGACACTGTGATTAATCCCCATGGAAACCAGTTTGGGAGCAGCAGGAGTAATGACCCGTGTATGGCTGTTGATTTATTCAATCAGGAAAAGGTTTTAACCTTGCCAATTCTCGCACGAGGCATGTGTGCACACACACACACTCACGCCAGCAGAGCTAGTCATTAGCAGTATCCCCTCCCCAGAGAATAAAAGTCCCAGCACTGATCTTTCATAAAAATCTCCATCATCAGCAGCAGTCTGTAAATCCATGTTGAGTTTACACACAAGACGCAAAGAACACTGAATACTTTTATGTTGTACAGCAAGAGCTGCAAACTATGAGCGACTTTATCATTACACATAATCTATCAAATATATTCTTATATAAATATATCACCTGATCCCTGATTCACAATTGGTCTAAACTAAACTTCACTGGAAATATGAAACTATACAATATATGTGAATGAACCACGTCATTTTATCGCTGCTTAATTCTGACTGCTTTATATATTGATTCCTATTTCAAAATCACTAGCTTGAAATAACCGACACAAATACTTTTTTTTTTTTATTCCAAAATCTTCAAAATAAGTTTCAAGTTCAAGAAAGTAGAATAAGTTTAGACACAATGCAAAGCATCATATACAGACGGATAAAATACATTTTTATATATTGCAGACAAGCCAAGGTGGGTCTTACATATGTACATTATGTATGTAAACGTTTTATGTACAATCTTTTATACATTTACAAAATCTTAGTTTCTATTTTTATCTTGTATATTTATATATATTTATTTATATATAGATATATTTGTGTATTCTCCCACTAGCATTTGTACTACAATAATGGAAAAAAACATTTACATATAGGTCAATCAATTTTTCTGCTGTTTCTATATTACAAATGTATTTGCATAAAAATATATCTCTGTACAAAAAGTAGTTTTTTCTCTTTTTTGTTGGTTTAAATGTTCCATCCCATTCTGCTATTTTCTGTTGTTTCCAGTTTGGTTGACAGCAAAACATTTTCACTGCATCTTTGCCTTGTATTTGTATTTATGTATTTTTATTGTACATGTCTACCAATGTCTTTCCTAGACTGGTTGGCTGTTAAAAAATTAGTTGGCATCTACAGGACAAAAAATAATGTTTAAAAACATTAACACAACAATGAAGAAAAATGGGTGACAAAATATAGAAATATGCCATTTTTTAATCTGTAGGAACTGAAAAAGAAATCCTATAGAAATAATGTTAAACCATGAACCAGATAAAACAAGTTTCTCTTCATTTTAAGTCAGGCCACATTTTAACTGCAAAACAAAGAACTGTTGGGGGTTCAAGTGTATTTGATTTCATAGAAATGACTCTAAACTCCTAATTAAAATACAATTTTATTCTACAACCCTCTTATTCTGCTGGTAGCTTGTTATTGTGAACAGATCCAGAAGAAGCATAGAAACATCCACAGCTCAGATGCTTTTAGGGGGTCAGTCATCTTTTTGTTGATTATCTTTAATATGCAAAATGTGTATTGTTTATTGTTTATACGTCTTTTATGCTGTTACGTTATCCTATTAGAGGAAGTGGTGTCATGCAAGCCTGAGTCCCTTCTTTCAAAAGGGTCTGTCTGTTGTCTGTTGTCTGTTGTGAGAGGGGGGGGGGGGGGGGTCTGCCTTCATGTCCGCTGCAGCTGCATGCAGGACTTGAGGACCACATAGACTGTCAAACAGAACTTTACATTTGTATGTTGCTCTTTTAACTTTCAGCAGTAAATGTCCTTTATTAAACCTCTATTAGAGCCAGAGGCCTCGAAGCCTTCTGGCTTGGTCCATTAATACGGGACCAGAACTTGTTTTGTGTTTTATTAAAGACCAGAGCTGTGACCGGCTGATAACAGAAACAAGAGACTGTCTTAAAATATGCAAAGAGAAGCAGGATATACAGCATCTGAAGCAACCCTGCAGCCCAGCGCATTTAGACTGTATATCACTTCCTGTGAGAACTTTGTGGACCAGGCCGGAGCAGGAGAGGGTCCACATGGGGAAACAGGCCTCCATAAAGACTTGTTCTGATTCAGAAGGTGTGTGTTGTAAGAGTCAATGTTAAACTGATACAGATTATTTAGAATCATTGTCTTTGGTTGAAAAGCCTCTGTGTCAAGCTCAACACACACCTGCATGCACACTGCACACCACACTGCAGTAACAAACACAGTGTTTATTCAGAGAGCGACCAGGAGGTGTTGGACTGTGTGTGTGTGTGTGCGTGTACGTGAACAGAGAGAAGCTCACAGGAAGAAGAAAGAGGGTTGTTAGTGCCTGCAAGGTGTCGCAAGGTGCCTGCAAGGTGTGTGGACTCCCTGAACAGGAAGCCAGAGCTACGTGACTGAAGGGGAATCTGCAGGTTGGCACAAGGCACTGGATCACACATGGAGCCCTGCTTAAGAAAGAACCCAACACATGTGAGTAGAAGCCAGTCAGTTCCAGTTGGAGATTCAATACAGTCTAACTGTTGAATAACAGTCCTATTTTCTGGGAGATGGACTATCATGAATAATACCCATTGATCGTTTGGCCCAAAACAGCTTCTTAATGAAGACAATTTGAACGATGTGATGGGGTTTAACGTTCAATTTTAACCACAAAATACTAAAATATCTGAAATGATTCAAAATAAAGGTTCATAGAATGCATTACACAATGTGAACTGTGAAATATGTGAACTGAATACAAGTTACTGGAAGATAATTTGAGTGCAATTCCTCTCCACACCAAATCTCAGGGGTTATTCAATTGCCTTTCCCATCAGTTGAGGAGGGCTGCAGACACAAGGCCAATATTGTACCCAGCCTGTCGAGATAAGCTGGAGCTTACAGAGTAATAAAATTGTAAAAGTAATTACCAAAGCAGGGTGAAATAGATTGATAGGTAAAGGCGGTGATTGGTTTCAAAGGTCTCTGATTTTTAAAGAAATTATGCAGGTGATGTAAAAGTCGTTTTTGGCAAAGAGCAGTTTCACTGTTTCTGTCTAAATGATGAGATATTATGCACCATGACATAAGTATTAAAATATTCCTCCCTCAAAGGAAGGGTGTTGTCAAACAACAGGAACTCTTTAGAGGAAAGTAATGTCACCCAGTCAGATCACGTGTTCTCTCCGGGAGGTTGCTGAATGAATTCAGCCTCTGAATGGCTTTGACACTGAGGAGAGGCTGAAATGACACAAAATGACATATAATGGCCCATTTGGCTGCTGTGAATCTCGAGCAATGTTCATCTCGGCCGAGTGTCACAAAAAGCCCAGAATGGCCTCTTAAAAATCCTGCAATTACTTTAGTGTCCAGTCTGTTGGCCGAACACAAACACAGTGCAGTCCAACCACCTGTCTGTCTGTCTCTCTGTCTGTCTATCAGCTGTCTCTCCAGGTGTCATGTTAGAGGTTTAAACACTGTTTTCCTCTAACAATCATTTCCAGTAGAGCTTAATTCCAGGGAATGTCGCAGATGAACTAATCAAATGAAAACAGCTTTCCCTGGCTGCAGGAAACATTAAACACACGAAGATATACAGGCGAGCATCAAAAGGCTGACCTGATTATCAATTATAATCGAACCAACTGATCCCTACTGATCATAACAATAATACTATTCCACTTTAGAATATGTCACTTGCTGCTCTGTGGGTTGGTGTTCGGGTGTTTATGTATCCATGGAAACATGATGGCTACATCATATTTCTTCTCAAATGTCTTAGGACCTGAAATTAATAACGTACACTTTGACATTCGCACAGAGAGCAGAGCGACACCAACAGTGTCTGTTCAGATGCACCATTGATCTGTCTGTGTCCTCTCCCCTCTGATGGACAGAGATGTCCGAACCACGGAGGACTGGATCTAACCCCTCGCCACTGTTCTTCAGCAGAAAGGAGGTGATTTACTGGGACTTCTACAGGCTATCCTTTGGATTTGTAAAAACACTCCTGCAGTGGAAGAGGACACTAAATTATCTCTTATCTCCTGTCTGGCTGAATGTTTGGGGTGCAGAGATAATGTCTGACAGACAGTCAGACAGACAGACGGACAGGAGAGGCTTTGGGCCAGGCTGCTGATACAGCCACAAGAAACATGTTCATGAAAACAGACAGGCTCTCTCTCTCTCTCTCACACACACACACACACGCACACACTTTGCATTCTCTCAGTGCTTTTTTCAGCAACACCAGCTACGTTTTAACTGGCTCAAACCAGCTGCCATAGCCAGCAGTATGTCAACACTGCTTTCTTAAAAGATCTGTAGAGTCCTTCTAGAATCCTCAGACTCCCTGGACGTTTAATTCCTCCTCCTCCAGAGACACAAAGCCTCACACACGTCAGGGAACCAAGTGCCCAGTTAGTCGTCTAGTATCCACAGAAAGCAAGCATAGTATAAAATTCTGGGCGTTCTCCAGCCCGGCATCCCCTGCAAGGCCCCAGGAGGCCTGCTAGATTCAGGTCCGAGCTTTTCCTCCGAACTTGGAGATGGATGGAAGAGTCCTGGATGTCGGGTTTTGTCTCGTGTTGCTCTAGTCTCAGTGTCTTAGTTGTCCTGTGTCCGGGCACCAGGGACTGGCAGGCGGGCGGAGGCCGGGCGCCCATCTCCACCTGCCCAAAGAGAAGATGGGTGGAGCAGGAGGTAAGGCCAGGCGGAGGAGGGATGGAGTAGAACACTTCCTGGCCTCTAGAAGCTCTCTGCATGGCTTTAAGAGCATGCTCCTCTGGCTTGTTTCAGGAGGTCTGATGTCATGACAACAGCAGGAACACACTTTAGAGGAGAGCATTGGATCAAGTCATCCATTATGGAGTGTTTCCTAATTCCTATTTTCTATAGACAAGGTGTTCCAGAAGACCTTTACAGAATCAGAATGATTGATCCTTCCACCTCGTGCCAGTGGCTCCAGGCAGATGATTGGGGATGTTTGATACGTACCTCATGAGGAGACGGCTGCTATACAGCCGTGCACACGGTGCTGACTGTGAACTCTGTGTCATTAGCCATGATGTCGCTGGGCTGGATGTTGCGGTCGTACATGGGGTTCTCAAATGTTGCTCTGCCATTGGTGTTCTCATGACCCACGTAGCCATTGAACGGGACCTTCGGTCTTCTTCTGGATAAATACAAATATGTATTAGACATTTTTGTATGAAAAACAATAGATTTTACAATAGAAACATGAATACTGTATAGTGACAGGGGATCTAGCATCAAGGATATACTAACATGGGAAATAGTGACAGGGGATCTAGTGACAGGGGATCTAGTGTCAGATGATCTAGTGTCAGGGGATCTAGTGACAGGGGATCTAGTGACAGGTGATCTAATGTCAGGTGATCTAGTGACAGGGGATCTAGTGACAGGGGATCTAGTGACAGGTGATCTAATGTCAGGTGATCTAGTGACGGGTGATCTAGTGACAGGTGATCTAGTGACAGGGATCTAGTGACAGGTGATCTAGTGTCAGGTGATCTAGTGTCAGATTATCTAGTGTCAGGTGATCTAGTGACAGGTGATCTAGTGACAGGTGATCTAGTGACAGGTGATCTAGTGTCAGGTGATCTAGTGACAGGTGATCTAGTGACAGATTATCTAGTGTCAGGTGATCTAGTGACAGGTGATCTAGTGTCAGGTGATCTAGTGACAGGTTATCTAGTGTCAGAGATCTAGTGTCAGGGGATCTAGTGTGTATACCGGTGTTTATAGAGATAGAGAGCGAAGCCGGCGATGATCATGGCGATAAAAGGCACTAAGATGGCTGCTGCAACAGAGCTGCTGTTGGATGTAAAGTAACCTGGAGGGTCTCTGCTGGGGTCCAGACTCTCTGGAAGCAGACAGACAACATCATGTTACACAACAAACCTTTAAAGGTCAACTAACACGTTTTAGACCATTCTAGATCAAAACTAGAGATAAAACATATTCCTGGACGTGTGCTGAACCATCAGAATATTTATGACAAATGTACGTGTCAGACCATAAACCACAGACCAGGACCTGTTCAACCTAATGTACTCCTTGTAAGGAGGGAGAGATGATGCTTGTTATAGCGCCCGCATGAGGCCACTATGTGCTTTACAACCAGACAAATAGACAGAGAGGTGTCCTTACATGACGATTGACTGATAGGTCACTCACCCAATCGCTGCAGTCCAAACTGTCCGAAGCCTTTTCCTCTGACGAAGCCCTGGTAGACAAACGAGTTGGACGACGAGATATAGGACACCTAAACACACACGCACACACACACACAGTGACCTAGTTTGTGATCCAATGTGGGGGGGGGTGATTTAACTGACGTTTTAATTAAACAGAAACGCTCGCTGGGCCGTCCGTCTCCCAGGACTGACAGTGAGCGTGCATGTGAACGTGCACACAGACGACGGTGCATAACATGTTATTTGTCTGGCACACAGTGTGTGTCTGTGTGTGTGTGTTGTTCTCATGGGATGGTTTTATTGTTTTTAATGTACAGTATTTAATAGTTTAATCTAAAATATGAAGGAATTTCTTTCAGTGTAGCATTTGTTAGCTAGTATCCATCTTCTGTAACTGCACTTTAGCAGATTATGTAGATTATGTATATGTATATCATAAATCGAAGGTCAGCGGACACGAAAAGAGGCTAATAAACTCACATGTCCATCAAGCGCCCAGTTGTCAATCTTAAACTTGTTGACAAAGATCTCCACCGGACCACGAATCTGATGAACCTGAAGTAACAGCTGAGATTCTTCACGCTTATAGGTCCCTGCAGACAGGCAGACAGACAGGCAGACAGGCAGAAGGAGACAAAAAGGCAGAGAGACAACAGAGTTGGGCATGTTAGTTTGTTATTGTGGCATTTTAAAGGTGATCACATCATTGTGAAGGTGAACAGTGTGTACAGTGTGGTGTAGTGTGGTGTGCAGCATGGTGTAGTGTGGTGTGCAGCGTGGCAGCAGACCAGCCAGCTTGAGCTCCACCCCGCTGTGGTCAATGAGCGTCCCGTTGACGCGGCTGCTGAGTGGCTCGTAGGCTGTGATGCTGAGCATGGCCGGCTGCTTCTTGCCCAGGTACTCGTAGGAGCCGCGCCACAGGGAATTCCTGGCAAACACGCCGCCTGGAACTGCAACAACAGTCTGCATTAGCACCGCACACACCAGCACATTAGCATTAGCACCGCACACACCAGTACATTAGCATTAGCACCGCACACACCAGTACATTAGCATTAGCACCGCACACACCAGTACATTAGCATTAGCACCGCACACACCAG
>JAODLI010074361.1:2481-13267 GCA_027575585.1 Percopsis omiscomaycus | reverse complement strand
AGCACCATGTAACCCCTACCTGCTCCATGTAATAGCACCATGTAACCCCTACCTGCTCCATGTAATAGCACCATGTAGTTGTAAATCGCTTTGGATTAAAGTGTCTGCTAAATTGTAAATTAAGCGTGTTCTTCGTTTGGTTCCATTCATGTCGGCTGAGAGCCTGTTTGTGTACCACCTAAAGTAGTTTATTAGAATAAATGCCGAGCAGGGGATCCTGTCTTGCCGTTTCCCTTTTTTCTGTTTTGTCTGGTCTGCGCCTGTCCTGACCCCTTCAACACAGCACACCACTGTATGCTGATGAGCAATTTAGCCTCATTTTAGACCAGATGAATACATACAGCGTTTTGATAGCAGAGTAGAGTTGCGGGGTCTAATCTCTAACTCTGTGTCTATCTGTCTAACCCAGAGTCAATCGCTTTAAGATAAAAGCATGTTTAATGTGTAAATGAATAGCAGTTGTCTCCCTGAAATGAACTCAGTAGGGATGGAAAAAGTATGAAAATTCTTGCTAGGACATTGCTAGGGTGTAATGGATGGTTGTAGGCCTATTTCGAAGTAACCCAGTATTTCATAAATTGCATAATTTGTCAACACCAACCGCCATTACTAAAATAAAAATGTAATCCAAAAATCAAAACTAGCCTTTGAGTTTTACTTTGCATTGGATTATGAAGTAATATTGAATATCACTTTAAATGATCCTGAATGTTTTATTTTCTGTGGACATAAAAACAAACTGCTTGTTTTGAATCTGTTCCTTGCTGATTTAAAAGTGTTATGCAGCACACGTTGATTATACAAGTTGGATTTTAGTGGTGACTTCTAGACACCCTGGATGTCAAAGCTATAGTTTATCAGTACCACCTTGACCATAACAATCTATTGCCCCCTGAATGTGTTGCTGTTCCAAAGGGGATAAGGCCAACCGCTGCCAAGTCTGCCAACCAAGTTATTTGTCACCTACACACAACCAGCAATGAGTTACAAAAGTTCATCAGCTCTCTGATAGTCTAGTCACGCCCACAACCAGCCCATGTGTGTATACTGTACTGTAACTACCAGCCAAACCTTCCCGTGGGGTTTCTAGATGTCGCACAGCCCCTGTTATACCACGGTATCATAGTATGACTGAATTATGCCTCTTCCTACAGTGCTACCATTGGCATAGGGGTGCTGTTTGTGGCTTGTAAAAATACAACAGCTGCTGCAGTGGCCTCATTTCTGGAGAAACTCTGGGCTGGTTGGTAAACTCGTGCACCTGGCCGACAGATAGAATTGTTAATATTAGACTCAGCTTTCATACATTTTCACACAATTGGGAGTCTCACCCTTAATAAACATTTCAACTCGGCCCTTTAATTATTTATTTAATCAGGATTGTTTTCAGTTGATTTAGTTCACTAAAAATCTTCTTCCCAGACGAAGAGGCAATATAGGCAATGATAATGTTTTTTTTTTAATACATTATAAAAATTCATATACATTATACATATTAGCATACATTCTAATTAGGTGCTCAGTTTGTTCCAGCAAACATCACTGTCACAGAGAAAAGTTGGCACTCGAGAACCGATAATGGGAAGTGAAATTCATCTTGGAGTGAAATCTGCAGTGGTACCGATTATGTCAAGTCATATTGCAATGTGAACAAGCCTCATATTAAGAGTCACTGGTTGTTTGGGAAATATGATGAGAGTTAAAGATTAAACTCCCCAGTTGTGCACATATTTTAATGATTTGAACTGAGCTGCGACAGGATAACAACGCAAAAATCCAATAGTGTCATATTTTGATGATGACTTGATTGACTTGTTTCATAATGTCGTAAACGCTGAAAGAATTATTCATGGAAAGCCCATAGATATATGAGCTCTCTCTCTCCCCCCCCCCTTCAAGCTTTCAGTTTGAATAATTTCTAAGACTGAGAAAGTGGCTGAAGAGAAGCACAAAATGTGCCGCAGGCAAGACAAATTATAACATCTACCTAGAGCTACAGTAACATTTGGATTCATTTGACTAACTATTAGCCAGTTAGCTTTTAATTTACGGCTCACCTGTGGATCGTCGAAATAAAACGCCCCGCCGGAGAAACCTATCGGATCTTTTCAACACGCGTCAAATCCCAACAAAAACAAGAAGTCATAAGAAGACGTGACATTCAGCAGTAGTCAGTCTGGTCTCCCGTCTGATGAAACACAAACATAACCTATGGGTGTATTTGATTTGTTGTGCCGCAGCTTATTTGGAGGTGTCTTGGTGGAGGATGCAGGCAGAGCAACAGTGCCTGTCTCGACATGAAGCACCGACAGCCATCACCAACATTATTACCGAAAGAACATCACAAACAATCCACAAAAGAAGATATCCAGTAAAATATGTGCTTTTTGCACGAGAGGGCCTTTACAGCTAGACTTTTCAATAAGAAAAAAATTATAAACAAAAACAAGAGTGAAAGCAATTATATATAATTATTATTATAATATCGATACATCTTTTTTTACTTCTCTTTAAATATTTCAATTTTGTTACTTTTTAGATTGTTTATAGGTACATTATATATAGGCCTATATATGTTTATTATTTGGGCACACATCCGTATTGTTTGTATATTTGGGAAGTTGTTGTTGAAATGTTCATTACAATATGTACGACGGTTTATCCTTCAAATGAGGTCGGACAGACACCCATCGTCCACAGTGCATCTATACAGTGTGTTGCCGCTGGGCCTGAAGGCTTCCTACGGTTGAATCCGTGACACACGCATGCATGCATTCAAAGCGTGCTGAGCAGGTCCACCCGCTATCCCCCGAGCTGCCGGCAGGTGGAGCGTAACAGAGCCACGCATGGCTTGAGTCCTCCTCCCTTCCAGGACTAATTGGTGCGTTCGCATCGCGGGACAACCGTGGCCCATTTCACATTGCTTCATTCACCACGCCGGCCTCCCCCCTTCCTCCCCCCCTGCTCTCCCTCCCCAGACTGTCTGTCAGATAACCAATCAGATGCCACATGCAAAAGAGTCCTTTGGATGGAAGTACGCATTACATGGCAGAATAGGGGTCTAGCTATACTTAAAAGCTTACTCTCCCCCCCCCGAGGAGCCCTTTAGCAAGGCCTGCGGGGGCGACCGTGTTGAATGCGAGACCAACATGGCCTCCCAGGGTCTTGATTCCGCACACTAATGAGATGTGAAACGTGTGAGAAGACTACTAATGTCCACCACGGCTGTTTGGATGCTCGGATACTTTGGATGCTCGCGAGCAAGCGCGTTGGAGAGCTGCGGTTGAAGAACGGCCTTCTTTTGGAAATTGCGTTCGAGCTTCGCGAAAGCGTGAACTTTAAAAAAAGAATAAAGCTTTTGTGGAGTTTGGGGGGGGGGTGAAAAAAATATATCTTAAAATTAGATTTAAAAAACGGCCACAAACATTTTAGATATAGACCCACTAGGCCTATGTGTGATTTCGTGGGTTCCCCCACATTTTAATCTCATGTAACGGGAGGCCACTTGCGTCTACAGCCGTTGGCCTAACTGTTACCTGGCAGTCGCGGAAACGTTTGTGTCGCAATTAGCAATTATTTACTGTTTGAAGATTTTAAACTTGCAGCGTGAATGATAACTTTGTTTATTGTAATTTGTAAACTGTTTTAAGGATTAAATGATAAACCGTCGAGTAATGTTGTGCAAATGCATAGGTGAAGTAACCTTGGTTACATGATGCTGTCCTTATTTTAGAGAATGTTATCTACTTGTAAAACTGGTGGTTAACTGGTTCAACTGTTGACAAATGTACTAATTGTAAGTCGCTTTGGATAAAAGCGTCTGCTAAACGCTGTAAATGTAAATGTCGTCCCCGAAACATTCACATCGTCTTCAAGTTTGTCGACGTTCCACGGACACGCCGCAAAAAAAAAAAAAGTACGCAAAGGAACGATTTCGGCACGGGGACAATTTCGACACAACACTGTGTCGAAATCCGGTGGGCAGGAAGCGCTCGTCGCGTCACGTGACCGAACAGCAGTTGAACTTTACGTGGCCCGGTGGGTCACGGAGTGAGATCCAGCTGGACCTGGCTGGACGTACTGTATGCAGTGTGCATTGCGACCTCACCATGCCTCCTCTGAAATTCTGCGCCAACATCTCGTGGCTGTTCACGGAGTTGCCGGATTTCCCGCAGAGGATTTACGCCGCGGCGTCCGCCGGCTTCCGGGCGGTGGAGGCGGGCTGGCTGTACAACACGGACATACGGGAGCTCGTCGAGGCGAAGCACGCCACCGGGGTAGAGGTGGTGCTGTTAAACACCCCCCCAGGTAAAATCACTCCGCCTCAACGGGCATTGCCTTACTGGGAGTAACGTTTAGGCTATGTTTTAGGTTGTTGTGGTGACGAGCATGCCGTAAGGATTAGAGACCCTAAGGCAGTCAGTTAACAATAGCCTACATTTTACATTTAAGAATAACAAAATTAAAGTACACCATCAAGACGTGCCGGTAATCTTTTGTCTTCACACAAACACTTGCCGGTTCGCTACAACGGAAACTCAGAATGGATTCAAAGCCCTCACATCTTGGCTGGAGATGCTTTTGGACAGCTCGGTCGAAACCACAGAGGTTGAATATTTAATTGGAAGTTTCAACACATTTCATTTGAATTGTTTCTTTTAATTTTTTTTATTCCGTTTTTCATTTTTAGATTCATTCTATGAAACCCTATTTGCTGTTTCCAAGTGCCACGAGTGCATGGATGGCATATTGGTGCCAATCCGTGTGCACTTTCGACACGTGCTAGTTGAGGGTTTTGAACTTGAGCCCTCACTTCACACATATAATACAACGTTCTGTCAACCAATGGCACTCTACGCTTCGGGCCAACCGTATTTAAAAGTAGGGTTTATACAACGGATAGTTCCGGGGATAAACTCCAGTCGGCTGTTCACTCAACACGGAGAAGGTCTAACGTTAGTGGGGAAAACGTTGAGAAGAAGGCTAACGTTACACCAAATAATAGCACAAGGAAGCACTGTCAAACCCCGGGACGGGGAAATGTTTAGATAGCGTTAATCGTAGTGTTTGGCAACCATTTAAGTTTATATTAATCACTAGTGTGTACTTTTTTTATAAAAGCACTAAGCCCGTCAAGGCAGCCGTTTTACCCCTAGGGGGCGTTGTTGAGCACAGCCGTGCCCAGTCAATGTCTTCCTCAATGTCGTCATCAACGTCTTCACAACCCCTTGTGGCCTGTCGCTCGGATATGGAATAGAGCAAAGTGAAAACACGAAACCGTCGTGGGCAGCAGAGGAGAACGCCGCTAAAGATAACGGTGATTACATTGCAGGAGATGTGAAGGCTGGAGATCTCGGCCTTGGAGCAGTTCCGGGAAGGGAGACGGAATTTAAACAGGGTCTCGACCTGGCTTTGCAGTATGCGAAAGCTTTGGACTGCAGGAGGTGAGGAGCTTTGTCCAAACGTACTGAAGATGATTATTACTATTATCAAATCATTTTTACAATAATCTGAAACTTTACAGCATAAACTGGGAAAATACTTTGGTGGTGATTGTCTACATTCCACTTCCTGTAGACCCAGACCAATATTGGAGGTTTTGGTCTGATACTCTAACGTCAATCACTCTTTGGGAGTAAAATATATATATATATATATATCACAGATATGTCTTTGTAAATGTATACATGACAAGCAGACCGTTTAGCATTGATTCCTCTCTTCTGGTTATCAAAGAGACAAAGATAATTTGATGAAATCTAACGGGGCCCTGGAAAAATGCTACTATTCTCTAGTTTCAGGATGCATGACACAGTTTTAAGTCAATGTATTGATCAAATATACACTGATACCGATATATCTGTGATGTACTACTACATAACATTAGCCCTCAGATATACTGTACGTCTTTGGATGGGTCACTATCACTGTGTACGGTGCAGGAGAGAGAAAGTTACTGCAAAACAGCTGCTACTGTGAGCAGTGTTAATATCAGCCATTTTGGGGTTAGAACCTTTTTCATATTTTTACATCCTCAGGATCCATCTCATGGCTGGAAGGATACCCGAGGGGTCACAGAGAGCTGGCATTGCCTCGGAGATGGAGGAAATCTTTGTGCGGAACCTTAAGTATGCCGCAGATGTTCTTGCTGAGGTATCCGACCATTTGTCAGATACTCTGTTTGCACCAGCAACCCAGATTTCCTCTGCGCGCAGAACACAATCCCTTTCACTTAAACAAGGTGGTCATTTTAAACTACGAGGCTCCACAGAGACCGAAGTCGGGTCTTGTTCGACTTGAGCGGAACAAATATTGAAACTGCTGGAAAGGCTGTCGTGGTGAAAGTGAACTTGTTAAACCGTTAACTGCGTAAATGGCTTCGGTTTAAATCCTGACACTGGTGTTTGGGATGAAAATTATCTGGTCATTATTATTATTATTTACTTACACTACCGTTCAAAAGTTTAGGGTCACTTAGAAAATTTCCTTTGTGAATTAAAATAACAAATTGATCAGAGATAGTGTAGACATTGTTCCTTTTGTAAATGACTATTGTAGCTGGAAACGGCAGTTTCCAAGTGGAATATCTACATAGGCTTACAGAGGCCTATTTTCGGCAACCATCACCTCTGTGTTCCAATGGCACGTTGTGTTGGCTAATCCAAGTTTCTCATTTTAAAGGCAAATTGATCATTAGAAAAGCCATTTGCTATGATGTTAGCACATCTGAACACTGTTGTGCAGATTTAAAGAAGTAATAAAACTGGTTTAGGCTAGTTGTGTATCTGGAGCATCGGCATTTGTCGGTTCGATAGCTTCAAAATGGCCACTTTCTCCTGAAACTCGGCCTGTTCTTGTTTTGAGAAAAGAAGGCTATTCCACGCGAGAAATTGGCAATTAAAATAAATGTTCTCTTGCAAACGCATATCTTTTAGAATATAATAAAAAAAATGTAGCTTGTATTTATTAATAAGTAATGAGATGTTATCCTTTTTATTTTAATTATGTAAAATTATGAATTTGATTAATTTATTCATTCCACTTCTACAGGATGGAATTACTGGCTTGATTGAACCAATCAACTCAAGGATTACAGATCCAAGCTATTTCCTGGACTGTCCTCATCAGGGTGAGACATTGCGTCTTTTATGTCCCAGTCCGTATAAAAAGGTACCGACTGTTTTTACACTGGTGTCTACATTCTGGAAGTGCTGAAGTAGTTGACCTTTAAAAGAAAGGTGTGTTGTTGTGTTTCACATGCCATTAGAGCTATGTTCTTGTTGTCTCTCCCAACAGCAGTGTCAGTCGTCATTTATTAAGTTCTGACAGTCGTTATGGGAATAAACTAAAGTGTCACGAGGTCAGTGATGGCACAAGCGTGTGCCACTAACATGCTTGGTGTTTTGTGACACGTGATCTGTTAGCATGTGTGAGAACACGCGAGAACTTCTTCAGACCTTGTTTATTGTTCATATTATAGGTTTGTGTTTTTAAATCAGTTTTACATTATTTGTAACAATGTCCAATTATGGGTAAAAATAAATAAATAGGAGCTCATTCTTAAAGATGCCCTCTGCAGAGACCCCTACTCTATTTTCACCCAAGCTCGCCGTTTAGGTTTTGCCCTAATTATTTCTGTACAAATTCGTCACTGTGTTGGAGTGCCTGGCAGAGTTTAGCAGTCTTCCAGGTTCTGTACTGATGCAGCTAACTGACTTATAATCCCTTTGTGTCCCTATAGCGGCTGCCATACTGAAAAAGGTTGGAAAGCCAAATATCAAGTTGCAATTGGTAGGTACTTGGGAAGAGGTACATTTTTCCTTCGACAGAAATAGTTTTAACGCCTAGCCTAACTAGGTCCTGTCTTCTTTCAGGATGTGTTTCACTGGCAAATAATGGATGGAAACCTGACACAAAACTTACAGAAATATTTGCCCCTTATTGGTGAGTGGGTAGTCTTGGTATTTTACTGTGTGTGTGTGTGTAATATCCATCACACACCTACAGTAACAACATGCATTGCTTTCCCCAGGGCATGTACAGGTTGCTCAGGTTCCAGGCCGGAACGAGCCGGACAGCAGCGGCGAACTGAACTACAGCTACCTGTTCAGCTTATTGGAGCGGCTGGGGTATCGGGGATACATCGGCTGTGAATACAAACCACTAGGTGAGTCCAGGTGTCATTTAACGGTAAGGTAAATGACACCTGGGTGCACACTCGCACAATGCCATAACAATGTTGTTCCCCCTCGCACACGGATGTAAACATGCATCACCTCCCCCTCCTAGAAGCTACAGCTGAAGGGCTCGGCTGGCTGGAAACATGGATGCAGCGAGAGTGACCACTTGAAGCGTCGACGTGGGACTCCCCTTACCGCCCAGCCTGTTTTGGAACATTTATTTCAACTGTGGGAATTCTGGACACAAATTGAGGAGTGTCTCTTTAAAATGACGACAAATAAACAAACACAGTATTACACATTCTTAAGCTTTATTGTGCAATTACAATGACATTAAATAGGATTCTTTTTTTTTGTCACTGGATTAAATGGAAAATAAAGTTTGCTGTGGACAAAAATTGCTTTAGAAATAAAAACCAGTATTTTCGACTCACCTGAGATGTTTAAGATCGATACATAGGAATCTCTCAGTAATCCAGCATTTTTTTTTGGGTTAAGAGTAAAATTATCCTTACGATAATATTTATAATTCAATAAAATGGGACCCCAACACATGATTGTATTTTCTTGTATTGACGGACTAAGCCATAATCTACTTCCTTGTTTGGGACCCAGTCAGTACGTTCAATTGGTGCCTGGGTTTTGTCCTGATTGGGTGATCCAATCTTCGTTAGTAACCAATTTCTCCTTAACCCATGTGTGAAGTTGCACATTGTTTGATTTAAAACAAAGTTGTAACCTCTATCATACACTTGTATGTATGGCGTTTATTCAGGGTTATCATACATACAAACGCAACAATATGTACATAATATACACAATGCTGTTACAGACAGTGTATTAGTGGTGGTAGTTAGTGTAAACATTCTGGCAGTTCACATTTGGCATAACCCCCGTTCTGTTTTCTCAACATTCAAATAAAACGATCCTTGAATTAATGAGATTACTGTAATGCCGCTTCACTAAATACTTCTTAAATCCTTCATTGTGAGCTAATGCGTCACGCCCCGTAACGCTGCACTCCTCCCCAGCTCGCTACGTAACCGTGCATGAGGGTGCGGCTATAGGGGGAGGAGTAGAGAGGAATGCAAGCCACTCAGCACTCGGGTGTGGGAGGAGGGGCATACAAGCTCGGAGTTTCAAACCAAAACAACTCCGTTATAGCCAGAGTGAGGAGCACCTCCGCTGCTAGAGACAGACTCCACTAGCCCGGTGTCCCAACACACTTTAAGGTTTTATTTACCCTACACTACGCTAATGGTTAAATGTAATGGTGTGGTATTTTTCAACCCAGACCTGTAAATTCCCATCATCTGCAGTCCTGAGTAGCACTACTTCACCCAAACTATCCCGAAACGTTCCATGATATAATTTGCAAACCTTGATGAATTTCAATATATTTACGTTTTGGACTAAACCTTGAAACTATTCCATTAAGTTCAACTGTACAACAACAAGCTGGAGTAGAGGGCGAGAGCGCATGCGACCAGTGGATCATGATCACTTTTGTAATTAGAACTAGAAGACCGGGGCCGGTCAGCTGCTGCGAGGTCTGGTCCGACACGCAGCAAACCCTACCCTTGAGCCTTGACCACGCCCGCTCTCGCTGTTTGGGAAGAGCCAGAGTCGGGGAGAAGCCCCCCTGGACTGTGCTCACCTTCCAGAGCAGCGGATGGGTGCGACAGCACAGCGTAGTTGGGGAAAGAAGGGAGAAATAAAAGGAAAAAGGCACTTTGGGGGGGGGGGTGACACAGCGGTTACGTCACACTACACACTCTGACATCTTGACTAATGCTTTGCCCCCCCACCAAAGAATAACAAGGCATGGGTTGGCCTAGTGCTGTCAAAAGGCACAATACACACAGCTCTCACAAAGCACAACAGCCAAATCAGCTACTGAGGGTTGTCTAACACTTATTGCAAACCGAGCAGGATGAATTAGCGGCCCCAAATCTGCTAAGTGACATGCTGGAGAACAATAATGCTCCCTTTACAGGGTTTGTGTTTTGTTTTGTGCTTTGAAAATCAAATGACAGCGTTACTTTGTTTTGACTTTTATTCAGTCCACAAGGAGCCGGGAGAGTGTAAAGCTCGTGTTCTTCAGGAGTTCCCTCACGTAGATGCCATTTTCTTTTCTGCTTTTGTTGTGGATCCGATCTGGGGTTCCGATCGTTCGATCGATCCTTCCTTCCTTCCAACGCTGCAATTCCCTGCTCTATTCATTGCGTGTCCCCCCCCCTGGACCGCCCCTCGGCTCGCACAACACCGACGAGCTAGCGAGCTAGCGAGACGCGAGCGCTACAGCATACCGCTCCAGAGGTTGTAGCACGCTGTGTTGATGACGGACTCCAAGTGGTGGTACATGGAGACCAGCTGGGGAGGGGGGCTGGCACTGGGTTGGGCCTGAGAGGGCAGGGGCTCCCGAAACACCACCTTGAGACTCTGGGGAAAAAGGAAAAGACCCGGTCTTGACACCCGCCGTACGTTTGGTACACAACCGGTCCCTGACCATCTGTATGTATAGCATACATGTATAGCATACATGTATAGCATACATGTATAGCATACATGTATAGCATACATGTATAGCATACATGTATAGCATA
>JAODLI010074360.1:0-13267 GCA_027575585.1 Percopsis omiscomaycus | reverse complement strand
CTCTCTCTCTCTCTCTCTCTCTCTCTCTCTCTCTCTCTCTCTCTCTCTCTCTCTCTCTCTCTCTCTCTCTCTAACTGTCTCTCAACCTCTTGCTGGAGTTTCAGGATTTGTGGTGGGTGGAGAGAACAGAAAAGAGAGGCTTTTAGATCGAGCCGTGGGAGGATAGGGCTGAATTTGAAAGGTGGTTGTTTTGCAGCCTTAGCAAATTTGTAACTGTTTGGGTCTGGCTCAAACATTCCGTAATCACACTCATTTTCTGGATGTGCCTTTATTATCTTGTGTTAAAAGCTGTTGACTCACTGCTAGTCCTATTCTATGTTTACCATCCGTCACACGAATCCACACACACAAAAACAGTTTCTCCCTACACCCAGTAGGCTATCCGCATTGACCACTTTTGATAGAATGTCTAAATGCTTAAAATAAAAACATCCCTAGGGCTCATTTTAAATATAGGCCCTCTGGTATGGCAGTGGTTTGTTTGTGTGTGTGAGTTCCTGTGTGTGTGGGGGGGGGGAGGGGGGAGGGGGGAGAGGAGGGGAGAAATTTACTTGATATCTGTGTGTGTTAGACAAGGTATGAGTGGTGTCACCGAAATCATACTATCTTGATTATAATTGTGATTGTACAGTATTATGATTTTGTATGAAATTTATATCTATAAAGTCTGCTCTTTCTGTGAGCCTCCTGAAAGTTAGTTGGTTATAAATGTGTTTTCTTGTGTGTTCTGTTTCCTGTAAATGTGTCCTAAAAATATGTTTAGCTGACAAAAATGTTGTCTAAACAGGGAATAAAGTAGACTATATGACACATGGTGTTGTATTTTAACTATAATGTGTCTTATGTATATGATTGATTTTTAAAGTTTTGGTTATAAAATACAACACATCCAGCAGTTTTACATTTAGTTGACTTTTTACTTTTCTACTTCTGTTGTTAAAACAACTTAAAAGAACAACAACTAAAAAGATACAAACTGTTTTCCAGGCATCGTAGTAAAAAATCATTCTCTAAGCCACAGTTAAAATGCCGTGTGTTTTGGGGTACTTGTGCAGGAACTGTGGTGAGGCTCCCACCACCAAGTAAACTAGACTCAGCATCTGTTAGTCTTTTGCACTTAACTATCCCTTGCTTATGCAACCTGTACTTATCCCACGGTAGAGTGCCTCACTTGTCTCTGTGTCTTTGGACAGTTGGGAGGGAAGCCGCCCGTGTGGAAAATGGACCCTCACACACAGAACTTCATAAACGTATATGTCCTTGAGATCATTTAGTGAGGACACGATGGAGACCCCTCCATTTACAGAAAGGACAACCACACTGCGCGCTACTTATAGCAATATACAAATAGATACAGTATATCATATCTGGTTTCGATTTGACATCTAACCTCACCCGCAACTCTTTTATATAAAAGTGTAGTTTTGAGAGATTCAAAATAAAAGGCTGTATTGTCCTTGTCTGACACTTCTGGTTTCTATCAAATGCATCATACGTTACAGTTTCAGACAAAACTTTATTCCTTACTTGGAGAGTCATAACTTGATAAATCATTTATTAAAGGCAGGTAAATTGAATTACTTCTTTAAATGCAACAGAAGATCATAAACCTAACATAAGAGGTTATACAGCGGTAGGCCTGAGATACAAACATACTGTTCTTTGGATTTAGCATTTTTTAAGCCATTCTCATCTCCTCTCTTAATCAAACTTGGAGCGATATAGGTTGTATGCGTTGCTGCGAGTCCAAACCCCTTTCCAAACAGGAGAGGGCGACATTTTTAATTTCCCAAGCAAACACCACATTCCCTAGTCCTTGTGAGAGTATGACACCATAAGAAGAAGAAAACATTGTGGGGGGGGAGGCCAATTAAGAGATGGTTAAAATGTTATAATTTAGAAAAATACATAAGTCACATCTATCTGTGAATCTGTACACATTTGTGGAAAGGGGTGTTTATTCTTCTGTGTTATTACACTAGCTGCATGTATTATACAGTAGCTACTGCAATTTGGAAGTGTGTTATTGGCTATAGCACACAATAGAATAGAACAAAACAAAGAAGATATCTTGTTTAAAATAGGCAACAGGTTTTTTGTTTGCAATTTCATCCACTAAAAAGTTAATTCTACTGGGGCTTGTTGCAACCAGATAAATAATGTGAAAACAAATTTCACTAGCATAAAGGCTAGTTTATCTAATTCCCTATCTTAACAATTTTTTATATCCATTTGTATTATTTTAGGAAGATAACACAGTTGACAGCAGTACCTCGTGGTCGTTGGAGTGATACAACTACCAGTTACAAAACCATGGCATTTTTACTAATCAGATTGTATAGACTGACTCAACTGTTGTATAAACTTTATAGGTACAGTACTGTGCCAAAGTTTTAGGCAGGTGTGAACAAATACTGTACAGTAAGAATGCTTAATAGTTTATTTTTATCAATTAACAAAATGCAAAGTGAGTGAACAGAAGAAAAATCAAAATCAAATCAATATTTAGTGTGACCACATGCCTTGCCTTCAGAACAGCATCAATTCGTAGGTATTTTTTAGGCACATAGTCAGATGTATGATTAAACAATTATAGGTGCAAATTATCATCAATTTAATATGTACGTTGAAACACATTATACATAATCATTAACTGAAACAGAAACTGCTGTGTAGGAGTAATAATACTGGGCAAGGAACAGCCAAACTTGGCTAACAAGGTGAGGTTGCAGAAGACCGTTTAATGTTAAAAAGTCATACAACATGGCAAGACTGAGCACAGCAACAAGACACAAGGCAGTTACACTGCATCAACAAGGTCTCTCCCAGGAAGAAATTTCAAGGCAGACAGGGGTTTCAAGATGTGCTATCCAAGATATTTTGAAGAAGCACAAAGAAACTGTCAATGTTGGGGACCATAGATGCAGTGGTCTGCCAAGGAAACTTATGCAGATGAAAGAAACATCATGCTTCCTTCCCTTCGCAGTTGGAATCTGTCCAGCAGTGCAATCAGCTCAGAACTGGCAGTAAACAATGGGACCCTTGTACACCAATCTACTGTCCGGAGACATCTAGTCAGAAGGGTCTTCATGGAAGAAAAAGCCATACCTCTGACATGGAAACAAGGTGAAGCGACTCAACTATGCATGAAAACACAGGATCTGGGGTTCAGAAAAAATGGCAGCAGGTGCTCTGGACTGATGAGTGAAATTTTTAAATATTTAGTTGTAGCAGAAGGCAGTTTGTTCGCCGAAGGGCGGGAGAGCGGTACAAAAATGACGAGAGAAGCAACTGAGGCTGCCTAAATCCACAGAAGACCTGTGGTTAGTTCTGTTTGGAACAACTTACCTTCCTTAAAAAGTGTATGCAAGTGTACCTAGAAAGATTGATGCCGTTATGAAAAGGGCAAAGGGTGGTTGAAACCAAATATTGATTTGATTTAGATTTTTCTTCTGTTCATTTCTTACCTTACAGCATTTTTTTTCACACCTCCCTAATATAGTACTGTATATCACAGATGTCTGCAGAAATAACATAACTAAAGGGGCGTTAAGTTAACATAAAGTGTGCGTGAAAGTGCTGAAATGTGTAACGGGCAGGGGATATGAACATGGTGTGTAGTTTTAGAAGTCAAAGGCTGAGTGCTTGATATTAAACCATCTGCTCCAAGGTTGTAGATACCGCTAGCCGTGGTATGAAGTCTCTCTGAGCGACTAAAAAGTTCTCTCCAGAAAGCCTTCCCCTTGGTTGCATACTGTACTTCTCTCCCTAGAAGTCTCATCTGACAGATAACTGTCAGCTGATTCGAGTGTACTCAGGGGACAGGGGACTGAGGAGGCGGCGTGGGGGGGTTGGATGGGGGCTCTGCGTCACTGTTCAACCTTTTCCTTGCCTGAAGGGGGCTCCACTTGTTCGAGAGCTGCCTTCTCATGCTCCTCTTCTTGGGCCTGCGTGCCCGCCTTCTACTCTCCGCGCTCGTCGCTGGCGGAGCGCGGTCGCTGAGCGTGTCTGAGGACTCGTCGATGTACGCCAGGTTCTCCCCGAAGAAATCCAGGAGCTGGCAGGCCGGCGCGTTGGGAGGGAGGCAAGGAGGGGAGGGGGGAGGCGAGGAGGGCGGGGAGGGTGTGTGGAGATAGGTGGGGATGGGGGAAGGCGCGTGGCCGGGCCGGTTACCTTCCTCAAACATCGGCAGCTCCTCCAATATTCCGGCCTCTCTCTCCGTCGTATCTTGTAGTGCGTCCGCGCTGCTGAGTGCCTGGCAGGGCTGGAGGCCGAGTCCCAGAAAGACAGAGGAGGAGGAGGATGCGTACGAGGCTTCTGACCTGGAGTCGTACAGACACTCCGATCTGGAGATGCCCCGCTGCGTTGAAACCTCCGGCGAGTCCAGCACCAAGGTGGAGCATGGCACGGGGAGGGAGAGCGAGCGGGCGAACACCCTGACGTCAAGTACCGACCCCGGCCCCACTCTCGGCACCGTGGCCCCCCCGGCGCCCCCGACCCTCGGACAGGTGTTGGCCGGCGTCCTCCCCCCGTTGGGCGCGGGGACCTCTAAGCGAGTCATGGAGCAGGAGAGGCCCACCCAGCGGTTAGGCAGGTGTCCGTTTTCGGACCCCCCGCGTACCCAGTATCCCAGCGTGCCCTGGGCCCCCCGCCGCACCCGACGGCGCTCGCTGCGTTTCCAGCGGCGACGCTGCAGGAGGAAGGGGTCATTGAACTCCAGAGGGTTCGGGATGCGGAAATCCACTGACATGTTCTGGATGTTCTGGGTCCAGTCTGTAGCGTGGGCTCTCAGCTCCTCCATCTGAGGCCGAGAGGGAGAGAAAGGAAAGAAGGAACCACAGTTACAGTACAACAAGCTCTGGGAAGGGGGGGGGTCGAGTCTTGTTTGCTCGTACTAATAGTTACAGTCTCAAAGGGATTCACATGCTGGGTCGAAAAAAACAAACCATTCCTTCTACTCTGCTAGATCAGCTCAAAAAATGATAAGCACTTCGCAATTAGCAATTATTTACTGTGTGAAGATTGTAAACCTGAAGCGTGAATGATAACTTTGTTTATTGTAACTTGTAAACTGTTTTAAGGAGTAAATGATAAACCTTCGAGTAATGTTGTGCAAATGCATATAGGTAAAGTAACCATGGTTACATGATGCTGTCCTTGTTTTGGAGAATGTTATCTACTTGTAAAACTGGTGGTTAAACCGGTTCAACTGTTGACAAATGTACTAATTGTAAGTCGCTTTGGATAAAAGCGTCTGCTAAATGCTGTAAATGTAAATGTAAATGTAAATGTAAATGTCTCAGAGCTCTGCCTGGGCGTGTACGGACATTGCTTGATTGAGATCTCCCTGACTCCCTGGTCAGTTGTGTTGCACCTGCTAGGGCAGCACAATTAACGCCTTCTTTATGATTGGTTCTGCTGAGTAGATGCGGTTTGCTGACCTCAGTAAATTTGCAGCATCTCTCCGCCCAACTTCAACTTGAGTCTAATCAGTCAAAATAACTAAAATCTCCAGGTGGACAGGGAAAGAATCCCAAAAATCAAATGGTTGAACATTTTTGAAATGGCTCAAAGAGAGGAAGCCCCTTTGTAGGACTGTCAGGTGTCTTGTGTGTGTAGAGTGGGCAATGTATCAATGACATCAGTCATTGATACATTGCAGTCTAGGTTTTTTTTCCTTACCTCAGCGCGGGTCCTCTTAGACAAAACCCGCAGCCAGTTGCCTATCATTGTGAGAATGGAGGCAAAGTAGGCTAGGCCAAACACGATCCACAACCACACCAGAGGCTTGAAGAACACATCACCCTTCCCACCTAGACACACAAACAATGAGCTTAGTGAGTGTATTACCAATTGCTACACAGACATTTCTAAAAAAGTGGTCTAGAACACAAGGCAGTAGGGATTGGAACAAAAAGCAGTGTTAGGGCATGACTGGGCATGTCGGGCTGTTCTTGTGTCGTTTGACTGTGTCGTTTGACTGTGTCGTTCTTGTGTCGTTTGACTGTGTCGTTTGATTGTGTCGTTTCACTGTGTCGTTCTTGTGTCGTTTGACTGTGTCGTTTGACTGTGTCGTTCTTGTGTCGTTTGACTGTGTCGTTTGACTGTGTCGTTTGACTGTGTCGTTCTTGTGTCGTTTGACTGTGTCATTTGACTGTGTCGTTCTTGTGTCGTTTGACTGTGTCGTTTGACTGTGTCGTTTCACTGTGTCGTTTGATTGTGTCGTTTGACTGTGTCGTTTCACTGTGTAACTAGTGAGTAAATGTTGATGAAGGGTGACTGCTGATGTAACTAGTAACATATTTGGCTCTAATTGTATTATTTATTGTATTATTATTATTGTAAGTTATCTGCTTAATGTTATGTCTGGTTTGGTGGAAATTCTATGTTCTATTATGTAACAATAACAGCTCTTATAAGAATGTGGTTGTCGTTAAGTCAGTTGTTACGTCAGGACGTACGGGGCAGTTAATAAGAGTGTTTACCACATTACATGAATGAGAATAAAGTTTGGTAAATCTTCGTCAGTTGTGTTAATTGTGTTAATTGTGTTAATTGTGTCAACGCAATACTTACCAACTAAAATGTAAATGTGTCATAAGAAAGTAGGTAGTGGGTCAGCAGTGTGTACAGTGTGTGAAGCTGTGTGTGTGTGTGTTTGTGCGTGTGTGTGTGTGTACCGTGTGTGTGTTGGCCACACCTGGGACGTAGTCCCCGAAGCCCACAGTGGTGAGAGTGATGACCACAAAGTAGAGGGCCTCCAGAAAGGACCACTCTTCCATTTCCTTGAAGACCACCGTCGGCACGGCAAGGAAGATCAGACAGCCAATCAGAATGGAGAGCAGTGCTGAGATCACACGCACAGTGGTGGGGCGGACCTTCCTCGTCTGAGGGGGCCGAAGGCAGAGAGGGTTATCGCAGATGGAGAAACCAACACAAGATGATTAGATGATTAAATAAAACCAATCAGCTATTTAGAGCATACCATTCATTTATACTGGAGCTTTGAATACAGTCTTACAGTTTTACTTCAGTACAATATATGTATTTTTATTTATTTTTTAAAATTAAATAAATAAATAATATAATCTTTATTCCTCTTTGGGAAAGCCAAATCCATCTGCAGTTAGCATTTCCTGGCTAGGACGGACCATTCTCACCAGGAAGAGGGTCTCAATCTTAGCCACAGCTTTCCGCAGCATGGTGCCCATGTGGTCTCCCACCCCAGCTAGCAGTATTCCGAACATGGGAATGCCCACCAGGGCATAGCACACGCAGAACAGCTGGCCGAACCATGTTCGAGGAGAAAGGTTCCCAAATCCTGTCCAGAAAATCAAGAACAGACCACAAGGTCTTAGTGTAACATTTCTTCAATTTATGTAAAGCAATATTTGGGGATTTTTTTTGTTTTTGAACATTATTTATGATGTCTTTATGGGATATGGATAAGGAATGCCAATATTTCCAAGGATAGTGGGTCAAATCAGCAATACAAAAGCTGTGGTGATAATATACTGTATGTTTTATACATTTTTCATTGTCTCAAGAATTGAGGATGAGAAGGAAGCATTGTTTTTGTGGGTTATGAGTTTGTGGGTTATCATTCAGACAGTCCTCCAAGTATACTGACTGTAGGATGCAATTTTCTGCCTTCTCCACAATATTACTTCTGTACATACTTTTAGTATCCGATATCGGTATTCATGTAATCATGTAATAGGTAGGCTAAACCTTGAGGCGGAGTCGAGCGCTACTTACCAATGGTGGTGATGATGGTACCACAGAAGAAGAATGCAGAGGAGAGGTCCCAGCGGCTGGTCATATTTGTAGTGACCCCGGTGCTCAAATCCAGGCCTGCCTCCATCGCAGATACCACACCCTGGAATGATGCGACCACAAAGGGAATATGGGGTTCTGTTTTGAAAGGTACACTTAAAAGGGACACATTTGTGTCCTTGTGGTAGAAAACCAGTGTAACAACATTGTTGTTTTGGTTTGAAACTCAGACCACAAGCCCTTCCCGCTCCTGAGTGCTGAGTGGCTCGCATTGCTCTCTACCCCTCCCCCTACAGCTGCCCTACATTTCGAGGACAGTTGTTTCAAATAAACAGTGAGCTGGGGCAGAAATATTCTTCTGGAGTTGGGGTTCTGGGGTTCTCAAGGTCATAACTCAGTCAACCTTTAATTATTAAGGATGGATGTTGAACAGGGAAAACCACACACTTTCTGCTGTGTGTAGACATTGTAAGCAGGTCTGAACATATTCTAGGGTTATTATGATACTTTGTGTAATTATCACAACTAAACACATTTCATTTGCTATAATTGGCTGCCAAAATGGAAAATTATCCCTCAGGCATATATTCAACTCATCAAATCACATTTATTCTTATTTTATTTCAGCTAATTTAAACTCCCTTTAAATCTCATTTTACCTCAAGCCCTGAAATTCCTGTTTTATTGCCTCACTACTATAGTTAAACACCTGAGTAATGTTTGCGTTGAAGCTGTACTGTTTACAATGCCACTAACATCCGGCGTTGTGGTGCCTCGAAACGAGGTTTTGACAGAGTAGCTTAAGTATTCACCGTTGTCATTGTGTTTGTTCCCCCATTGCCTGACCTACGAAAATGCCACTCTATTATAGTTAAATAGCATCAGTGTTCATTGTGTTTGCAAGTGGAGGATAGTTGTGAATTTGTTTTATATGTGAGTGTCCTTTGTCCTTTCATAAAAATGCATAAATTTTTGCTGTTTATGATTGTATACTTTTATGTTATCATGGCCAGTGTGTGTCAATTAAATAGCTTGTGACCCCCATTGGAAACTATGAACCATGTGTACTGTACATATGTAGATATTGTGATATATGATATATGTGATATACGAGTTTGTCGTACTTTGATGAGTTCATTGAAGGCCTGTTCATTGACACAGTTGTAGTTCTCAAGAAAGGTGCGTGTGTGGTTGAGCAGCTCCTCGTTCGCCCAGCTCTCTCGGGGGGCCTCCAGGGTGCGAAAAACAAGCGCTCCCATCACCAGGTACAGCATGACCCCCGCCAGCAGGGCCAAAAGGGTAGGGCAACGCATTTTCTTCCTGCTGCCCCCCCTTCCCCCCCTACAGGGTCAGGGTTCTTTGAAGGTCAAGATCTGGGGTGGCTGGCCAGCTACAAACAGTATGTTCATCAGAGATGTATTTACATTTACAACAGTATAAGCTAGCACCAGTGGTGTTTGATAGAAAGCTATAAAGTAAACTTGATTGTAGGGAGGAAAGTAGGTTCACGAAGAAACACTTCTGCGATCCTGTGTAGCTTAAAGAGGCACCCCTCAATTTGCATCCAGAATTCCCCTTGTGGTTTAAACCAGTGTTACAAAAACACGTGCACAGAAGTTTCAAACATTGATGATATGGAAGTTTGGGGTTCTGGGGGGGTGATATAATGCAACTGAGGAATGTACCTTTAAGAGAATAGACTTTGTCATTGCTATGGATAAACTTCTGATAACACTGACCACCCTTAAAAAAATTGTAATTTGGACAGAAATATCTCCCAAGATTTTCTCCCAAGGGAACTTTTTGTGACAGAGAAGTGGATTAAAACAATACCTTAAAGAAACAGATTTCTGGACTTCATCCCATGGTAACGCTATCCAGAGCAGGTATGGGTATATTATTTCTAGTTGACCCACAAATCCCTCCTCTCTGGCTGTAATTTCCTCTCTGCAACTTCAGGGTCCAGGACTACAGGATAGTGTTTTGTTCCCCTTAAAAAGAACCTTGATTGGTACAAAAAGATTGTTCTTTAATTTCCAAAGTACTTTCTCCTCTTGTGACTGCAGGGCTTTCAGATGAGTGGCATTAGCAATGATTGTTCACATTAAAAGGTCTTTGTCATAATAAACCAGGCGACGCCTGACAGACTCCAGGCCCAACATCAAACCGCCCGGCAGGGATTCATTGCCAACGATTAGTCAAGCCTCCAAACATACAACTTGACGTTAATCAAAAATGTCTATCACTTATCTAGTTTTAAATGTTTTACTTGGATGCTGTTAAGGTCTGGGTTAGGCACATGATGGGCTGACCTCGGCCTATCAGGAAAAGGACTCATGAGTGTCTGCTATTATTCGGCCAGCCTGTGTGTTTCAAGAGAACCTTGACAATGTTCTGAGCCTTCCCAGAGTCATGGTGACTGTTAGCATTCTGCTCTAATGGACTGTTGGCTTTGGTTTGTATTCACTGTCTTCCTGTGTAGCTCCAGTTTCTAAGACCAGAAGTATTATTAGATACTGTTGTCTAATCCACCCCTGGCATATTTTCATATTTTGCTAAGATATGAGTGCAAGGGCCTAAAAAGAGTTCTGCGTTTGATGTGCTGTGAGCTAACCTAAAGATAAACAGTTTGACAGATCGGGTCATTAATCACAATTTCCAAAGATCTTTGGAAGGAAATCAAAGACTTATAAAATGAGAGAAGTGAATGTACACATCCTGGGACATATCTTACTCATTCACAGACTGTGACGTGACACTAGAAATAAACTCTGAACATTCTATAGTTCAAAGAATCAGTTAGTGTAAATGGCAACTGGATTTCAATGATCATATACATCTGCTACAGCCAGAAACAAGAAAAGGGGCATTTCAGACCTTAATCCCGTTTAAAGATATAAAGAATGGAAGACATACCAAACCCGAATTCCCTTTATAATTGAACTATTGAACTTTGTTTTCAAGTATAGCTGTACAACTGTATTCAGGCCAAACAAACAGACATAAGGTCTCTAAAATCTGTTGGTATGACTTCAGGGTCAACTACTCTTTACTTTGCTAAGCATCAATTAGCTTATATCATCTTATATTTCACAGACTATATTAAAATGGTAGACATTTTTCTATGAGGGGAACAAATGCATCCTTGAAGTTGCAGCGGGGACCCACATTGTCTCAATTGTACTAACAAACGGTGCCTAGTCAGTGAACAGGTTAGGTTGTGTAGTATTTTTAGTTAATCCCTGGACCACTTTACCTTGCTCTAGGGATTAACTAATTTACTACACCACATAACTTCTGTCTACAAAGAATACCTTGGTTGTCAACAGAGCACTATTTGTACAGAAAATAGATTCTACTTTGACATCTCACCCAGATAAACTTTGGAAAATAGTAATTTAGCCCATCTCTTACCTTAAATCTGCAAAAACATCCAAAAGCATGTACTGTCCTCTTACCATTCGGCACCCACTGAAAGCATTATGTGTGTGTGTGTGTGTGTGTGTGTGTGTGTGAGCGAGAGAGAGAGAGAGATCTTTGTATGCGTTTGTACCATGGATGGTGTTTCCCCATTCTCGGGACCCTACATCACTCTGACAGGGGGAGAGGACACTGTGGGAGGAGAAGAAATGACCGAGGTCCTGTGTGTATGTAAGGCCCAATACACCACTCTGCTCTTGACAAAGTGCAGTCGTTGTGGAGGAAGAGAAGGAAATAACAGACATTTATGTTAAAGACACTCGTCTTAGAGGCCTGGGGGTGAACAATGTTGAATGTGGAAATGCTGAATGAATCAACATATTGTACTAATACACCTTATACATTCTATACTTAAGAATATATACAATACTCAACAATTTCAAAGATCTTAGTTAAAGTTGATATATTGAGTACAAGTTAACATATGGAAATCAGTCAATTAATAGAAAAATGTGTAGTTATCTTTTATCTATAGAAGTTCATGATTGGGGATACAGATACCACCTTCAAAACACATCTCCTTTTAGTGTGGATCAGGTTGTTGGTTGTGGCCTGTGGAAAGTTTTTTCTACACCTCTCCAATAGCTGTGTGAAGCTATTGGATATTGGTGAGAACCGGGAACACAGGTAGAGATTCCCTGAAGCCATTTCTGACAGTTTGTGCAGAAAATGTTCTGTTGCAAAACAACTGTTTTCAATCAGTTGTCCATGTGCCTGGTCTCAGGCCCCGCCGGTGAAGAAGCCGGATGTGGCGATGCTGGGCTGGCGTGGTTACACATCGTCTGCAGCCAGTTCAAGTTGTTAATTGTCATACACTGATAACGATGCAAACATCATTACAATAATTCTTAGATTCAGGGTCGGCTGTGAGGCCAGTTGGATGAACTGCCAAAATCTCCGAAATAATGTTGAAGCTAATGGTAGATTGGCATTACCAGTACAGCTCTGGTAGACATTCCTGCAGTCGGGATACCAATTGCACAATCCATCAAAGCATGAATCTTCTGTGAGATGTACCGTACAACAAAAATGTGACATTTTACAGTATCCTTCTTGTTGTCATAGGAACACCTGTGTAGTGATCCGCATCTTGGTATGCCACACATGTCCAGTAGATGGCTAATGGCAAAGACTAAATGCACACAAAGTTGGATGTAAACACATTTACAGGAAGAATTTAGGAGAATTGAAAAAATATTTGATATTTTAAAATGAAAAGTTTAAATTACCATTAGATCAGGGAGGCTTGGCTGTTCCCAAAATTAAACTATACCAGCTTGCTTCTCATTTTAGGTATCTGGTAGATTGGGTACAAAATGACCCAGACTCTGTCTGGTTAGATGTTGAAGCATTCAACCTGGGTAAACCATTAACACTAGATAGTGTCCAATATATCTTGAACTGGAAGAAATAAGAGATTTCAGTCTGCCCTGTGTATTAAGTGTAGTAGGGATTGTTGCTAGATTCAAACACACTATATGGACCTGTGTATATATTCAGGACTCTGGACTAAGTTAGTTTCAAAGTTAAGGTTGGTTTTCAATAAAGAATTGGAGCCAGTATTCCTTCTGTTAGAAATGCCACATCCACAAAACCAGGGGACCAATATATTGATATAGAGGTACATTTTTTACATTTGATCATACTGTCAGGTCCATAAATATTACACAATTCTAATCTTTTTGGCTCTATACACCACAATGGATTTGAAATGAAATGAAATAGATGTTCTTTAACTGCAGACTTTCAGCTTTATTTGAGGGTATTTACATCCAAAATCAGGTGAACAGTGTAGGAATTACAACGGTTTGTATATGTGCCTCCCACTTTTTAAGGGACCAAAAGTAATCGGACAATTGGCTGCTCAGCTGTTCTATGGCCAGGTGTGTGTTATTCCTTCATTATCCCATTTACAAGGAGCAGATAAAAGGTCTGAGTTCATTTCAAGTGTGCTATTTGCATTTGGAATCTGTTGCTGTCAACTCTCAATATGAGATCCAAAGAGCTGTCA
>JAODLI010074359.1:0-13268 GCA_027575585.1 Percopsis omiscomaycus | reverse complement strand
TATATGTAAACACAGTATATATTCAGTATATACTGTATATATACAATATATATAATATATATTTTTTTTATACATGCACTTCTGAACAAAAGGCATTTGTTCTTAATTCCAGAGAAGTAATACATCCATTGTATTGTGTGTGTATAAACAATTTTAATGTATTTGGATTGGATTGGAACAAAGCGTGAACTGCTATTAACTAACTCAAAAAAAGCTACTAAAAAAGCTCAAAAGAACCTAAAACTACTGATCACAAATGAGCAGTATATTACAGTTTATTGATAAAGGTCAGTTGATAAAGGTCACTTCACTTTTCCTGTTGTGCTATAAGGCACCTATAAAGATGTTTATTTGACAGGTTGCTGACTTTGTTTGTGAGGATTAGGAAGTCCTGCTAGCCTTGCCAGTTGGCGAGTCTGTTTGGCAGCTACTTTTCAATGACTTCAGCCTCAAATGAACAGTTACCATGTTTTCTGTGAGCCTCCAGCACTGGCTGTTGCTGCGCTCATGAACCATACCAAGATGATACTGTATAATGCTCATTTGGAGATGCCGTAATATGCAGAGGGCTTATCGGAGCAGTAAAATGCGGAGCAGAGACCCATCTGGTAAGGCCAGCAGCCGTTAGGTCAATCAGCGAGCACCTGTTATCATCTTAGAAGGCTACCTTTGAATGTCATATCGGAGATTCATCAGTGTTCAAACCCCTTATAGCAGTATATATAACCTATAATATATGTAGGTTAAACATTAATGACCAACGTGGGTATGTATGAACATGGCATTGTACAATTACGTACAGTAAACCTTATAGTGTGCTAGTAAAAGGGATTTTTTAAATAGGAATCGGGAAATATGCCTTTATTTCAGGTGTAATGTCTTCTCATCCATCTAAATCTTGCTTAAAAGCAGTTATTTCGAAGATATGTCAGATTCAAACCCACAGAACAGACTCAACCATGAAACGGCCTTATGAAGCATTACATTAATTTCCATTGCAAGTAACAACTTGTTCCATTAAAACTATATTACATTACGCGTTGAGTGACAGACTCAACAGTTTTAGAAGACTACCCAGAATTTCTTCTTCGAGGATGTGCACTCTTTAGAAAGCCTATATATTTTTACCAAAACACAACATTGTGACAACAGCAACAAGTAACATGGTATAAAAGTAATTTTATTCTATTTAGTCAGGTCAAATATATATATATATATAAGTGTTAAATGTGCATGGAATTAACACTAGACAAAGTTGCAAATTAATAAATAAGATAACTTTCAATGTTCACCAGGAAGTTTATATTAATCAAATGTACTGCATCTACTAGTTAAGCTTCCAATTAATATATAAACCTGATTAAAGTCTAACATGTTTGAACCTGAAATCTTAAAGGTTACGTGGCTCTGGCTGTTAAGGCCTATTTTTATGGTTTAAAAATATGATATCTAGATATTGTGTGAGGACAGACAGACTAGTAGGCTGTAAAACAGTATATAGCAACTGAAATGACTGGTTACCATTTATTTTAGCTGTTGACATACAGCAGTATTAACTTCTTGCTGGATATTGCATTATCCGTTGGCACTGCATTTTTCCATTTGTTCACTTATGTACATTTATTCTCATTAATTTGACAGCATCTTTATTTTTGATGTTGTTCTTGGTGCGCAGGGGTGTTATTTGCTAAAGGAAGATTGTGCTTGATTTATTTATGATAGTTTGGGTGTGACTGCCTGATACGCTCTAGAACAGCGGGTCAAAACCCTTTTGGCCATGCACTGTTAACTCCAGCTTTGGAACACTCCCTCCTGACAGTGAAAGCCAATCAACTTGAACCGATAACGTACGATACTCATGAGATTTGAATTAGTTTAAGTAAGCTTGGAAAAATTGTTATTTATAACATATAGCAATCATTATGCCTTTGATATTGGTTGACCGCGCACCGCGGCCAGTGCACTAATCTACGCGACACAGCATGCAAAAGCAAACCATCCGTTTGGACAGTTGTCATTTCTTGGTGGACACGAACATGTTGACCTCAGAGACTATAGGCTAGGCCTACTGTACGTGAGAACCAGAGGAAAGCGAATGCAACTGCGGTACCCACCACCAAGACAGCGGAGCATGTCACCGCCTCCCTCATTATTTCAAGCGCTGACATGTTAGTGTGCTTGGCGTTGGGTTTTGCTGCAACTCTATAGAAAACGTATCCGCGGTTCTAGTGTTAAATAACTAACATCATCAGTGACGGAGTTTTTGTGTCATGTCAAATAAATATGTCAATAAAAAAGTAGGTGAAATCTTTCATCTCATCATACTCTTCTTTAGAAAGGGGGGTTTTGACGACTATTTTCGTCACAATATTCGTTGGGGGTAAACCTAAAAGTGGATCTATATCTGCGAGAGGCGCGCGCATAGAAAAAAGCCTGCATGCCCAAATATACAGTACATTTCTCTGCAGGTGGTACAACACGCATTTACGACTGGAACAGTGGACGGTGTAAACACGCTCATTTATTAATGTGTGCGCTAAATGACAGCCAACTTCGCTTCCGTTCGGCGGACGCTTGGTGTTTGCTGTAAACCCAGTGTCAAGCCCTTGTCTTCACCCCAGTGTGACCCTTTCATCTGTCTCTGCCAGCTCAACTGTTTGCCTGACAAACAAAGTCCTTAGCAGAGAGAACAGTCTGTCCCTGAGCCTTCCCTTCTAAAGTGGGAAACACAGGGAAAGGCTGCCCAGCGTGGATTAAAAGAGTCATTTCAGTATTCAGCTCTCCTCTCATATAGACATGCATACTAAATTTAAGATTTTGTGCAACACTGCAGCACACTCATGATAACCAAATTAATCCTATCATTCGAAACAAGCAAGCTACCCTTATTAAGCCAGACCTCTGAGAAGTACATTCTTCAAATAGTTTTTTCTGCTACTTCAAGAGCGCCAAGCTTCTGAAGAAAGACTTGCCAAAGTTTATGCTGTGACTTTAGCCTGGGTGGTCGATCCAAAAAACAGCCACTGGACTCATGTAGGGTTTGTTAACAGAATGAAATGTTCAGCATGGCTTCGGGAGCAACGCTAGGACATAGCCTGGGCCCACTAGAGAACTGTGTGAGGTAGCAGCTTGAGCCATGAAATGTTACGTAAACACCTCGGGTCGCAGGAGCATGCTCAGTGGAGGATTTCAGCTCTTCAGGCTTATTTGGTGTTTGACATAGAGCCAGTGTGCTTTCAGGTGGTAAAGATCTGGGATCTCTACTGGGTAAAACAAGAGGAAATGGAATGCATTCACTTTTGAGGCGTAGAGAGAGATAGAGAGATGCCAGTGGGAATGAGAGAACTCTACACCTTCTCCTAAAGCCTTCAGCTGGCTAGTCAGCAAGTACTTATGAGCCAATAAACACCATCACAGGTCAGAGTCAGGAGGAGGGCATCAGAAATGGCACCAGAGCTTGTCGCTAGACTTAAAGGCTGTGACCAGTCAGATACCAGTCTGTACTGTAAGTACTACAGGAAAACACTTCAAAACCAGCTAACGCAGAAAGAGCATCACAAAATGTTAAAAGATGATCTAGTTTATTGTCCGCTTATGAACAGAACCAGACCAAACCAGGCTAAAAGGGGGTTTCGAATGGTCAATATGTAATAAGTATATTTCATATATATAGTATATTTTATATTTCTGGACTCTATATTAATATTACTACACATAATGGCAAGTTCAGATGAAAAATAATTCTCGGCAGGATTGTTAATCACGTTGCCAATGACTTTAATTTAAGTCCTTCCACTCAAAAGGTGAACTAAAGTCATTATCTGTCTGTAAGACATTTAAGGCCAACATTGGAGAGGATTCGGTAATACAAGAACCGCAAATGTTACATTTATTAAGAGTCCCATAGCATTTGTCAACAGTACCCACAGATTACAAGATAAATCATAGTGTCCTGTATGCCTGAAGTGTGCTTTCCAGTTTTTACCAGCTTCAAGGGAGCACACACAGTTCATTTACATGCTAGGCAGACATGAAAGAAGGTATGTCCTTCTATCTTTCAGAGTGAGGCTAAGTAAAGGGCTCATCCCTTTTAAAAACTCTTTGAAGGCAAATACTTTGCATTTCAGATTCTGATTAAAAAGGGCAGCCGTATACAGTGGCGTCACACGGTTGACAAGAGGGCAGCTTCTTGTATCGCCGTCTGCCAGTCCACAGTATCTGTCTGCGTAGCATTTTGCATGTGAGGAGTGCCGCAAAGGAGTGCCAGTCAGGTGTCTTGTGATTCACGCTAACCAGCGCTAGCTCAGCCGACCTTAAAAGATCAAACCTTTAAATCAAACCACAGGAACAGCCCCCTGTAAAGGGTTAACATGGGTTATTGTGCGTACGATGTGATGTCACTTGCAAATGGCATCACCTTATAACAGTTTCACCTAATCAGATCAGCAATCCAAGCCCATGAGGATCAATAAGCAATTGCAATGTCCTGCGTTCAACCTATGGAGGGTGCTGTTCCTAAGGTTTGATTTTAGTGGTTAAAGTAAGAGCCCATGAAGTGGGGAAAGAAAACACAGATGAGTAGGGTCAGCTAAATCGGCTAGCTTAGCTACAGAAAGAAAGAAACACACACAAAGAGACAATGCTTTGGGACACATACAAATTAAGTGGGAGGTTAATCCTATATTTGCCAGTGGTGGTTATGGGTCCCCCACATATTTAAAGAGGGTTATATAATGCAATAGCTTGCAGGTGGCGGGGCGTACAGTTGTAAACAAAAGTGGGATTAGTGTAGAGAGAAGGCGAGGGGAAGGAAATGGAGGAGAAAGAACTTGTGGGCAGGCTATAGTCGGGGGAGCAAATCCCTAACAAACACTTTAAAGGCAAGGTCTGTGCAATGTCACGGAAGAGAGGGTGAGAGAGCTAGAGAGAGGCAGGGAGAGGGAGAACAGCTAGCAGTACAAAGACAGTATAGAGTAGAATAATATGCCCTTGAGGGTTTCAGTTCTTCACAGATGACCTATAAGGAGACTGTAGGCCCAGTAATGTATCACTTTTGGTGAGATAAAATGAGAGAAGCTATCAAATGTTCTTTTACAGCTGTTTTTATGGGCTTCCTTAATATATCCCAATTTTTTACTTAAGAAATACACATTTAGGGTAAATTGAGAATAATAATTGGATTTTATAACATTTGTAGGGTTAATGTAATGTATATTTAAACTTTTTGGGAGATTATCCACTAGATAAGACCTGGAGTAGTATCTTGCAGAGTGGAGGGAACAATATATAGAGATACACAATAATGGCTTTTTAATAGACTTCTTGAGTTACTGCCTTGTTGTGACTCTGGGAAACAGGCCTGTTTGGTACCGTGCCAGACGCGCTTTTGTTAAATGGTTTGTTTGTGTGTTTGTGTGTGAGAGAGTGTGTTCTTTAGACTCTCCAGGGTGCACCAAGCACTGTCTGTCAAGTAGTAATCAAGTCATTGTTGCCCTTTGTATGGAATGTACACAATAAATGTACACTCTGTTTGACCCCCCCCCCCCTCCACACACACACCACACACACACACACACCCCAACCACACACACACACAGACACACACAAAGGCATTTAATAAATGCCATAATCAACCTCCAATTCTGAAGAAAAGAGACATGTCTGAGTCATGTTGAAGATACACCCAAACACACACACACACCTTGAACAGAACACCACTACCTGTGCATTCGCTGTGAAGTGGCCTCAAACACTGCTCTGCTCAGACATTATGTTCAAGAGAGCCATTCTTTGTCATAAAACAGATAATCATAGCCAATTTTTACTACTTGGTGAAGGACCCTTTGGTATGTAGGTCTCAATGTTATTGCATATTAGGCTAGTATTGTTGTTGCTGTGTGCATGCTTACACTTGATGCCTGTTGTGTACATTTGGTGCAGTGTTCCTGTGCCAAATATCCCAAGGTTGCTTGTAAAAGTCCATCTTATAAGACCCATAAAAATCCAATAAGGCGTCATTGCCCTTTAATAGATAAACTTGATAATTGTTTAATGATCCGATACAGGTTTGTTAAAGTGAACTACAATAACAAAACCTACAATATTTTTGTAGGAGTAGAAGGAATTAATTTGAGGATTATTTACAGGATACCGTTTTTTACCGCAACATAAAACATGAAAGGATTGTTAAACTATCCTTTCATGCTTTATTCGTCATTGTTTGTTTGTTGGAATGTTTTGGAGTCGTGGACTGTTGTGGACAGGGACTCTGATTTGTGCAGAATAATGTTGTGGTTTTTGTTGAAATTTATTTGTATTCATGTCCACGCAACTTCAACTTTGCCACACTAATATGGCTAAGAGAAAAATAGCACAGTCTAGAAACCTTTAAAACACAACTAATTTAAAACAAATTGACAACCCTTGGCAGATTTTGGCATGGAAAATTGGACCATTAAGAAAAGTCTAGTTGCAACTCGATTCCACAAATACTTCAAAAGAATAAAGGGGAACCGCCTGTCCATAAAACCCCTCTCTTCTCTCCTCTCATATGTGTAGAACTCTTTAAATCCCTTTCTCTTTTTCTTTCTATTCTTCCCCCCCCTCTTTCTCTTCATCGTGGGTGCACCAGTTGGCAGCAGTTGGGCTTATATAAGATGTGTGTGCGTGCGTGCGTTTGAGTGACCATGGCTACTGCTTGCTGCCTTATCAGTTTGGACCATGGCTGTGGCGCCTATTTAGATAATAAGACACCCTGTCAACACTTGCCATCACACACATACACACACAAAGACTCCCCCACGTACCTGACTGGGGCTGTTGTTGTGAATACAGTGGAGCGATGAGTAATTGTCATACAAATACTCATTATGTTTCTAATGACACTGTTTGAATGGCCATTAGGCAGCGACAGGGATTGGGTAACACTATTCTAGGTCCTTGTTAATCAGAATGCAGCTCAAGCCTGCCGACATACCAGTCACACCAGTCACACGCGCACGCACACACACACACACACACACACACACACACACACACACACTCACGGATAAACGTGTTGTCTACAGAGGAATTTAATGTTCTACATGCAGGGAGGAGATAGTCAGCATGGGAAAATTGGGTGTTATTCCTGGTGGGGTTATTACACCGCCTTCTCTATACCACCCAGGTAGAGTGGCAACTGCCGCCAAGCGGGTGGGCTAGTAAAAATGTACATTCCTGCTTTCCATGGATCTCATTTGCATTGGTGTGGAATTCCCATTTAACCGATTCCTTCCAAATGCTGCCCGGAAAGGGGAATGCCTGGTTTCCCACCCAGCTAGCCGGGGCCAAGTCAAAATGTGCTTGGCTCGGCTCGGTGAGCTATATCCGCTTCTGGACTCAGGAGTGTAATTACAAACCTCAAACTCTTTTGAACTTCAGCAACTTTTGAACTTCAATTTCATTTATATTTTTATAAAAAAATCTTGTTTGTGGTATGATCACATAAAGAAAATATATGGCAATGAATTGGAAAATATAATGCTATATAATACATAATCATATATGGGAAACTAGTGCATATATTAGCAGATGCTTTTATCCAAAGTGACTGTTATGGCCACACCAAATGCACACAAAGGCGACCGTCAACATATTGAACACAAGGAGCAATGAAAGTGAAAGACAGTTTATTCTTTCACTTTTCAATTACATGATGCTTCTACATGGAGCAGATAGGGGTTAGGCATCTTGCTCAAGGATGCTTGAGCAGATGGGCCACCTCTGGGGATTGAACCCACAACCTTCTGGCTGGGAGTCCAACGCCTAGACCACTAGACTATCCTGCCCCCCCGGTCATCTCGCTTTATTGTTTGCATAGTGTCACACAAATATGTGCATATTTGAAAAAAGTGTTTACTGAAAACAAATACTGGACAATTGGAGGCCTTGTTAACGTCATTTTGGCAACATGGTAGGAGGAAAAGGAGATGTGACATTCAGTACCTTAATGGATTGAGTGCTCATTTTCAAACTGTATACCTGTGTTTGTGTATTATTACACACACATTTACAGTACACTTGTCAGTGCGCCATTTTATCAACATGCGTTCAGCATCAGCTAACTTCTTAGCTTTCATTTGTCTGAGCTCAATGATGGAAAATAAATAGTTCATATATATATATATATATATATATGACTGTGTTTAAATGAAAGCTAAAAAACGAACCAATAAACTGATAGAAAGTACAAGAAAATGGTCATCTCTGAGCCTGGTTAGGGCATGCACAGAGCATTAATGTAAAACTACAAAAATGGCATTTAGTTGTCACCCTGCCCCCACAGACTGTAGTGTGATTGAAAAGTGAAACACATACCTTCCAGTTAGTCGGCATGAACACTATTGTTTACATTTACATTTCCAGCATTTAGCAGACGCATTTATCCAAAGTGACTTGTGCTCATTTCAATCCTTTCTCTATCGGTCCGCAGAGAGCGTCTCCTAACAAGGTAGAAGTTGTGTACTGTACCTCACGTCACGAATGAATTGATGACAAACTGCAGTTTTAAAACCCCTGGGAATAAATAGTTCCACATCATAGATTTGCGTAAGCTATGGGTGTGATAAAAGATACAGAGATAAGTGAAACTCTTGGAATCTAAACTGAACCACACTGCTTGAACCTCATATCTTATCACATAATACAATATTGGATTTCTAACCATATCATAATGACTGAATTAAATACCCAAAGGGAATCTTCCATTCTTCCTTGACGCTTAAAAAACAGGCATATTCTCTTATTCTCTTTGATTCCCTCCCATGGCTTGTGCCGTTATCCTAGAATGAGGATATATTTGACTCTTTGCACTATTAGTCTGTGACACAATGCAGCCAGACAGTGTCTGTTGTGGCTCGGCCCCAAGTCGGGCCTATCATTAGCCTATTTCAACCTCCCTGGGCACTGTTCACACACAGGTCGGGTACATGCCGTTCCAGGAGCACACAAAGTGAGTGACAAATGCACGCACTATCCAAATTATTGCCCCTGCAGGGCACTGAGCTAGCCGCACTATAGCTTCAGTGTTGCCACAGCTCATTGCCGAGTAGAGAAGCAATCCTTCTAGAAGCATTGGGCAAGGAAAATGATTGCCCCTTCTTACTCCTGTGTGTCGTGAAGTCATGTTTTCCCATTCACAGGAAAAAAAAGTACAGCTATAGAATGATGGGAAGAGCAACGGACATACTCTTATTTTATAAGACCCAGTTATGCAACATGGTGCTTTTTTCTTTCCTGGCCGTGCTTCTGTATTTTCTTGTAAACAATTTTGAGCTCTGGAGATGGATTTATAATTAAAATGCCCAAAGTCTACCAAACATTACGCTGCTGTCATGCAATGGTTGGAGGTCAAAATAAAAGGACCAGTTTGGGTCAGACATCATGCTGACCGTGCACTTTCTAAGCAGCGTAAAACGAAACTGCCATGCACTGTGTACGGTGGCCCCCGACACAATTAATTAGGTGGTTTACATTTGACATATGTGTGGAGGTCAGAGTTTATACTGGCTTACAACATCTGGCTCTCGTTGTGTTACTTAATCAACCTGTTGTGCTGGTTAAATAGACGACAAACACAAGTGTTTATCTTCTCTGCTGTGGAAGAAATGTTAGCCCAAACTGCGACCCACCCCATAGTGGAGGAATCACGTTTCACTGCGATCTGTTGTTGCATCGTCAGAGTAGGCCTTTTCACAATACCGAAGGCTTCAGAGAACACCAATAAAACGAGCCGCGGTGAAACAGGGCGGAGAGCGGTTGGGCAAGTCAGGGGCAGTTCGCGACTTGGTTGCAATCATTTCATCAGACCATATCGAAATGTACAACGCAGCTGTGTGCACTCGCTGAACTTGCGTTCCACAATGTTTGACACCTTCACCTTCACCGGAGTTTTTAGGAAATGACAGGACTCTGGTCTTTTTTGGACTCGGTAGTGAGGTTCCTTGGCGGAACAAAAAGGTGGATTTGTTCTGCCAACCTCCCTCCCCCCCCCTCCCCCTCTCTCTCTCTGTCAAGAGCGTATGAGAGGCAGAATAGAGCAGAACATGTGCCAAGAGTCAGTGGCCTTTCCCCAGTACAGCGAGAAAGAGACAGGAAAGGGAGAAAGACTTAAAGAGACGGAGAGAAAGAGAGAGAGCGAAGCCCTTGCAGGCTCATACGAGCGAAAATAACAAGATGCATCCTGTCCAAGACAACGCTAGTGGCTTTTTTGTCCCTGTGTTTACAACAGGCAGTCCTAGGCTGTGTAGGAGCCTCGGGTAATTGCCCCCGCAAGGAGTATTTGTGCGTCTCATACCCCTGCCATCTCACTGTGCCATAGCATGGCGCAATTCCCACCCGGGACATCAAGTGACCTTTTCGCTGCATTCTCTCCAGTGCAGTTATGGAGAACTCGTGAGTCACACAGTATTTGTTGTGTTTGCTCTAAACACGCTGAGATTAGGATAAACAGCGGACCTCATAGAGAAACATGCGAACGCCTTCCGGCCTAGCTCTGACTCGGAGCTTGGGAACTTGTGAGGACGAGGCCAGGACATTTCTGACACCGTCGAGGAGAGAAGAGCCATGTGTCCGGGCCTTCTCTCCATCTAAATGCAAGGTGTCATATGGGTAAGTGGAGCCCGGGCCTGACTGGGAGAGCGTGTAAGCGAATGGGAGAACTTATATAACAGTCTAGGTCACGACCCTTCATTACTCGCAGAGCAGCGGCGCAGGCAGTCTGATGGGGCCAGGAGATGTCTTTAAATAAAGGTCCCTCTTAGCTGCAGATTAAAAGGGCGGCTGACTGTTGACCTTTTGTTAACCTGAAAAAAAATGACATAACGGCTTGAGGGGTCAGCAAAGGTCACTATCAACAAGTCATAGAGTTGTTCTGACAGTGACGTTTTTCTCAGGAACCAAACAGTGAACGGATATAAACTCAGATGTAATTTCAGTTTTATCGCCAACGTATCAGCTTAAAGCTCTCCTGTTTTTAATTGCAGCCAAGCTTTTCTTTTCCCTTTTTTTGTTTCCATTTCTGTGGTTCACCCATTCGGTTCTGTCGTATCCCAGACTGCTTTGCAAATGAAACAGTGGCTCAGGTCCACAGGAATTCAACAGGATATCACCATCATCTGTATGCCATTGACTCTCTTCCTCTCTTCCACATTTTCCACACCTCCTTTACATCAGTCGGTTCATCAGTTCAACATGAACTGATGAACCGTAACCGTTTATTACCAACCACAGCCCTTAGGGTGGTTTAATCATAATGCTGGTCCACTGTAGGCTACTCCCATACAGTATGCTAGGTCACAGTGTGTGGGAGATAAACGACTAATGCACTAATACGTAAATGCTAAAAAGAATGCTGAGGCTTATTTTCTGTAAATGTCGTGTCTGTGAGCGTCTGTGTAGGCAGCAGAAATGATTGCGAGATTGCACGCAACAGCAACAACAAGGCCCGATAAGACCAAATTTACGGCAAATTACACGGATCTAATTCCAAATTAAGGCAGTGCCCGCTGTTGTTCTTGGCTTAGTATTAATTTCCACAAAATTATACTTTCCACCAAAGTTTATCCAAATTACAGAATGCGAGCTGAAACTCGCAATTTTTTTTGCTTTGTTTAAACAACCTGCCAAGTCATCTACAAGTGCGTAATGTTTATAGCCATTGTTAGCATATTTGGCAATGCGGTATAAATCCAGTTTGGAACAATAAATCTTGGAGCATGTTGAACCGACAGTGATATAATCCCACTACAGTATTTTCATGTAGTGTGAAATTAAAGCACTGTACAAGCCTTTCAGTGGATGTCAGTCCACTTTGTTAGCGTGTGTGCTATAATGGGTATGTTCTGTTGGAGTTGGACAGAAGAGTCAGACTGTAATTTCGCACTTCTCGTCTTTTAAGGCTCAGACAGTCGTGCTCCCAACAAAAAGCTACATAAAAACAGATTGACAGACTGACAACCCAGTAATGTGTTTTCAGGGAATATGCATGTTGAAACGCAGGTTTGCATTTGAATGAGTTTGTCAGAACTTGACTGAGTGAGGGCGTACTGTATTTGTGTGGTTGTCTGAAATGGTGGCCTGACTTCCTAGTGCGCCATGGGAAAGGGATGTGTCGCAAATAAAGTGCAAATTCAAAGAAACACCCTATTATTGAACAAATCTCTTGCTGTTTTCTGCATCGTCTAACACGGGGTGGATGAAAAGACTTGTTTTCTTGCTTTCCTCAGACACCACAAGGTACTTCCTCCCATTCAAATTGTAATAAAGGTCTCCACCAGGAGACCATTTTCAGACAAGGTATTTAAGGGGAATATTAAGTAGCTGCACAATCTCGGGCCATCACAGAAAAACACACACCTCTGGAGAGATTTGTTTTCTCTCCCAATTTCTTATCAGGTAACTCACATATAATACAAATATGTTGTTGTTATGGAAGCACGTTGTGGAATGCTTTCATAACCATTGTGAGTTTCATCAAATATTACATTTCTAAAAGCTTAATATGAACTGGAAGGTAACACCTTCAAGATTAGCCTTGACCGAAGAGATAAACATAGACTATTATTCAAGTTTCATATATAACAATTGATTGTTTACTGTTGTTTGAATTGTTAATTGTATACATAGACCACATGCCGACCACAAGAAAAGTCTTTTAACACATATTGGAATTGGGGCGGTGTTCTGCATACTTGACGTGTGCAGCCATTCTGAAGCGTCCCGGGGGCAGATGTTGTTGTCACCTCAACGAGACATGGAGCAGAACAGATTAAAAGACTTAGTTTGCTTATCGTCTTGATCCCATGATAAGTGGCTAACTAGTTCTGCAGATCTCAGCAATGTTAGTCCCTCACAATGACACGAAGGATAAGCTTTAGGAGATTTGAAAGTCAGGAAAGGTTTATTTTATGTATTTATTTATTCACACCCTGCAATAGATTTAAAATTATATTGTAGTGTTGGATTAACAATTTGCCAGCAGCTATCTGTGCTGCAGTCACGTTCAAGTTGGGACATATTATGCAAGATCTTAATAAAACAGTTTCAACAAACAAGTTTTATGTCTTAGTCAAGTTAAGGCACATTCTCCCCCCCCCTCTCTCCCTCTTTCTCTCTGCCTTCCTTCCCCTTAGTCTTTCTATCACTCTTCCCTGCTCTCTCTCTCTCTCTCTCTCTCTCTCTCTCATTCACTCTCTCTCTCTCTAATCTCAAGGTAACGCTGTTTGTAT
>JAODLI010074358.1:0-34721 GCA_027575585.1 Percopsis omiscomaycus | reverse complement strand
AACGCATTGTGTCCTCCTATTTAAACTCCATCAAACGAACACGCGGAACTGGTGAACTGAGACCCAGATTCCTTTAAGGGTAATAGTACTCTGAGAACTAATGACTGAAATAGGCATGAATTAGATTGATCATTAACACGATGTGAGAACTGGACCTCTGTTATCTTCAAGAGAGATATCGACAGGCCGACCAATGGCTGTGGGATGTCAACATACCGGAGTACATTGACAGATATCATATGAAGGAATGATAATCTGTTACAGTAATGCCAAGAGCTTGCTAAACTTGTCAGATTCATACATCCATAGGTGACCTGCAGAGGGCAGAGCACTGCACACCAGGCCAGAGGATTGTATGCTGGTTTGAGACTCCAGGATGGACTGTAGAGAAGTTGGTTCCAGGCGCTGCTGATAACGGCGACAGCAGTGGAAGCTTCAGAGCATGTACCTGTATCCAATGTGAGCCACTGAGGGAAGACTGATACTGCTGAAGGGCGGTTCCGTTTTATATCAAAGCAGATCATATCCTGAGACTGATCAGAGGCAACAACAAGGACTCTGAGCGGGTGGATATGGATCACCACAAATGAAGAAGATGCAGACACACACTGGTGTAACGCCACATTGTAAATCTAGAATTTGTCCAAGTGTGGAACACAACCTCACTTGATCCATACGGTGTCTAAAACAGACGTTTGACTTTCAAAAATGTGATGTGGATGACATGGTGTAAAGACACCATTTTGGACTGAAACAAGTGAATAGTTAATAAATAAATGTATTATTAAAATCTCACAAGGAAGAGTAATACATTGGTATCTCTAGGAGAACAATGTTTCAAGTCTGTGACAGTTCTGTTTTGTTTTTGCATTACATTTTGTATTAAGCTTTTATACTTAGCATTATGTTGAGCATTATTTAGTTTGAAACATTTTAGCATTTACTATTACGTATTTTAGCATTAAGAAGAACCTTCAGTATAAACAGGAGGAATATGTTAGGAAAATATGGTTTTAATACTGAATGTTGCACCAAGGACATGTCACAGTAAACCATAACAATGGCATCACAGCGGCATGGGCTCAACAGATAACGTGTTGCACTCTGGTTGAGCCACGGGAGCAAGCAACAGGCCGCTGTCTGGACCTGCCACACAGGTTAAGGGAGAAGAGGGGCACAGCCCAGTATAAAACCTTGCAATAACTGATAAGAAGGCAGTCAACCGTGTAACCTTACAACCTGCATGTATTGACTCTCTTGCTGAAAGATATTATATTATTATTATTATTATTAAAGATCTACTTTGGAAAGTCGTCGTCCTGAGCATTATTGTTTAAAGTTAGAATTTCTCTAACATTTTTATATACCAAATAATAGCAGACTGAGTGTGTACTGTATGTCTTATCATTGTATCATTGTATGAGAGGAAGTGAGGCAGAACTGTAGCTATAAAAGTAGTACCTATAAAATAGTTAACCTACTCATGTTGATGCTAAATTCTAACCACAGACACACTAAGACCAGTCCGGTTTGATGGTGGTAAGTCAGGAAACCGGCTTTATTAATAATACAATGTGCAAGGGAGAAAAACGTATGGCTTCACATGGAATATTTCAACAATGTCTATCTGCCAACAAAGTCAGGTAAACAAATGTTAATTTACATTGAATAGAAGTGTAGCCATAAGGTTGGGGCCTCTCACAATGGGAGAGGAGTCAGCCTGTGCTGGGAACTATTGATACCTCTCAAACACAGGAAAACAGACAATATCACATGTAAATTTGAGGCCGAAATTTGCCATGGCAGCTGGGTGTTGGCTGAGTACCTCTGTTATGTAAAATACACACATTCTGCTTTTTTAACATGGCTACGTCATCCTCACATTGACCTAAAGTAAATTAATTATAATTAATCAAAATCACGGTTCCTTCAATGTGAACTTTGGAACTAGTGATGTGTCCTTCATTCACAACACTGTCCTTTACTGCCTTTTGATTTCTTTACAGGGGTATATGATTTACTTTAGTGTTATGGTGGCAAACCTTTGACAAGCTGCAACTAACCGAATATTAAATCCTCACTATGTGCCTATGGCCATATCTCAATTTAAATCATATTTTTTATGTAGTTGTAATGATGCGTGGGGAGTAGGCGAGTGTAAGCGCGAGCCAGAGGAACAACGCAGACCAGCGTGGAATGAGTGTACGCATAAAGTGTAATTTAATAATGAAAACACAAAGTACAGTTGAACCTAGTGCTGTTGGGGAAACTATATAGTGTTCATAATTAACTACGAAGGCGCACCTGTGTGGGTCTAATCCCCCGCAGCTGCACATGAGGACGGGAGGGACGGAGCGTACACGTCAATCGTGACAGTAGTGTAATAAACTTTGTGGCACCTCTCAGATACCAGTGCAACCTGTGTCATAGTCTGTTCTCTCTGAAATGGACAACAGTTACAATGCCATTCTGTGTTAAACACAAGGCGAGTTATTCATGGACATAGACTAGATTACACTGTAAAAGTTTATCAAAACGCTCGTAACGGGCCTAGGTTGCCGCAAACACGCAGACCAACCTTGCCTCTAAATCCGACAGGGCAATACTCTCACTCAGACCAAGCAGCAGTAGCAACCAACACATTTCAGTCAAAGGCAAAAATACCATACACATTATGAAATCAGACTCACCGAATGACGAATTGCTGTTTTAAAACAAAATTCATCCTGTGGTCCTTGATAGCTACTTTTAATTCACAAACTGGCCTCCGATCACGCACTAGTGTTGTGTTGCTCGTGAACGTTTCGTTGTTTTTGAACTAATCTTTTATGTGAGTTGTCTCAGTGACTGATTAGTTCATTTTCACGCATGCGTGAATAGTCTTGATGATGCTAGCTAAAATTCTTAATGAACAGTAGCCTACATATATGAATGATTGTTAGCAGGTCTTTTATATATAATCTAAATTGAAACCGTTCAGATAAAAATCACCTAAAGTTCAAGTGATTCATTGGTGTAACAGTGCGGATGCGGGGGTGAGTGTAGGCGCGAGCCGGAGAGAACACAGCGACTATTTATTCCTATATATAGGAATAAAGGTTACGCATAAAGCGTATTTAATAAATAAACAAAACGAAAACCACAGGTTACAGAGGCAACGAACACAACGTGCAACCAAACAATGACTCACAGCACTACGCGCTGTGAGGTTAACTTAAATACAGACAATAATTAAACTAAACGTAATGCTACTGTGCGGGGCTAATCCCCTGCAGGTGCACAGCCAAGAGGAGAGGCATGTAGCGTGCAGGAGCCCGTGCACGCTGATCGTGACAATTGGTATCAATGTTAGCCCCTAAATGTGTGCAATTAGGCTGCAAACATTAAAATATACAGTATAGGCTGCTTTTAAGAAAATACAAACATACAACTCCACGATGAATATAGCAAAGACGATGTAAATATAGCATAAAAATTTATATCAAATATAATATAGATTTGTAATATTTATTGTTATAGTCTACATTTTTGGATTGATGCATCTCCTGTCAATAGCATTGTAGCCCACTTCCTCAAAACAATGTTAACAACGCCCACAAGCTGGCTGCTTGTGAACGTACAGCAACTCAGCGACCCAAAGCGACAAAGTCTCTGCCGGTGTGAGCGTATGGTTAGCGTAGAACAAATATTCAAGGGACATTAACCAGGTAGAAGGTCAATCATTTTACTGCTTGGTAAATCTTCACCACACCCAGCTTGCATCATAAGCGTATTTCTCAGAAGGCTTGTGGTTTTTCACAGAACAAGTACATATACAGTAAGCACATTCTGTTTCATAACATTAACATTAGTAAACAGCATACCGACACAAACATACATCCTGTCCTATCTTCTGAGCTTGGACATTACCAGTCCAGGTCCAGTGTGTAATATTTCTGAGGATCTAGTGACAGAAACGCAATATAAGATCCATAACTGTTTTCAGTGGTGTATAAGGACCTTATATAATAAACCATTATATTTCCATTACCTTTGAATCAGCCATTTCTATCTATATAACCGCGGGAACCCCCTCTATGGACGTCACCCTGTTGCTTTGTCATGTTTCTACAGTAGCCCAAAGCGGACAAACGGCTCCACAGAGCGCGTTTCGTCACTGAAATTGTTACTCTGCTATCTCAGACGACGACATCTTTTATCGTACGTCGGCCACCGTAGCTTCTTCTCGTGTTTGCAAATGTAGGGGTATGCCGTGCGTGACTGGCTGTTTGCAATTCGCAACCCTCACTACTAGATGTCACTAGAAATTACACACTGGACCTTTAGGTCTATAGCATACAAGAGGTAGCTTTACTGCTTGGTATATCTTCACCACACCAAGCTTGCATCATTAGCGTATTTCTCAGAAGGCTTGTGGTTTTTCACAGAACTAGTACATATAAAGTAAGCACATTCTGTTTCATACCATTAAAATTAGTGAACAGCATACAGACACAAACATACATCCTGTCCTATCTTCTGAGCTTGGACATTACCGACGTTACATTACAATATACTTAAGTCTATAGCATACAAGAGGTAGCGCACACATACACCCTATCTTGTTCTTTTATGTGTACCAATACACCAAGTAGGGTTTTGAAGAGTTCTGATACACCATCATCATACAGACTTAAAAAACTATTTTATTGGAGTAGCTAAGTGGCCGCTTTTTACAGTGTACATAAACAATGGCCACGCCCATTAGCGTGAGATATGATGTCAGTATAAATGGTGCAATGACAATTCTTTCACTTTAACTTGTTCGTGCCTCATCGAAATAGACACAGCCCAGGTTGCAAGCAGAGCGTGCAAATATTAACAACTTGTTTTGTGTTATTTTAAAGGATTGCCATGGAATATGAATATGACCTCAAACTATCTGAAGAAATACAAGAGAACCTGAAAAACAATAACATTGCTGGTGCCATTATATCAGCTAAAGATCAGTTAGAGAAGGATGAAATCCCACTGAACATTGCCATCACAGGAGATACGGGTGCTGGTAAATCCACATTTGTCAATGCATTTAGAGGCATAGACATCGATGACCCAAGAGCCGCTGCTACAGGACCTGTAGAGACCACCATGGAGCCTACACCATACCTTCATCCCAGCTACAAAAATGTTACTCTATGGGATCTCCCTGGTATTGGAACCACCAAATTCCCAGCTGCTGAGTACATGAAGAAAATGGAAGTTGAAAAGTATGATTTTTTTATCATCATCTCATCTGAACGTTTCAAAGAGAACGACGCGACACTGGCTCGTGAGCTGCAGAAGATTGAGAAAAAGTTCTACTTTGTCCGATCTAAGATTGATCATGTTTTAGAAGATGAAGGAGGAAAGAGGGATTTCGTCGCAGCCAAAACCCTTCAAAGAATTAGGGAAGACTGCATCAAATGTTAGTATCCTCTTCATCATTTGTGAATTAAAGAATTGAACATCTTTTACACGTGAAAGTATCTTTATTGATTAATTGATGAATTGATGAATTGATTAATTCATGATCAATTGAGTAATGATGATTAATTCAAATAGAATTTCTTATTTGTGAGTGGGTGTTGTAAAAAGGGGGCACTATTCTGTATTTGTTTATATGAACAATAATAATATTCAATTTTTGACAGGTCTTCAAGATCTAGGTGTGAAGTCACCTCAAGTCTTCCTGCTCTCCAGTAAAAAGCTCCATCTGTATGAGTTCTTTGACTTAACAGAAACCTTGGAGAGAGAGTTACCTTCACACAAGAAGGATGCTCTGCTGTTTGCTCTTCCATGTGCCCACATGAAAATCCTCGAGAAGAAAAAACAGGCTTTTCATGCAAGGATAAAGTATCAAGCTTTACTCTCTATGGGTGTGGCTAGCATACCGATTCCAGGGCTTTCTATTGCTGCTGATGTAACCATTCTGATTAATGAAATCAACAACTACAAGTTTGGGTTTGGGCTTGACAACCAATCGCTGCAAACGCTTGCCTTGGTTGTAGGCCAAGATTTCAATTATCTAAAATCTTTAATGACATCACCTCTATCTGTAGATGAAATAAACAAAGAGCTTGTTTCTAAATTGTTCTCTCAGTCTGCGACATATCTTGTATTAGCTGCAGCAGAGGAAGGAATAAGATTTATTCCTTTATTTGGTACAATGGCAGCAATGGGAATTTCCTTTGGTACAACATACAAAATGCTGAGTATGTGTCTTGACATGGTTGCTAATGATGCACGCAATGTGCTTAAGAAGGCACTGGGACTGGACACTTCAGTCTGATATGCCACAGTCAATTTTCATTCATAATGTCTTATTTTGGTAAAATAAGACATTATAAATATCTGTATTGCCTCCAGTGCCTCCAATTTACTTTAACAAAATACATTGTATAATTTCTGTTTGTGTGCATGTATCATTTATCTGTACAAACAGTGAGAAGGAAATGTTTAATCTTAATGATATTATTAATATTAATTAAAATTAAATCTATAATTTTAATCATTACTCAAATCTTCACATTTTCTTCACAATATAAATAAAACATACTTTTCAATAAAAATGTATTCCATTTTTTGTGTCCTTAATGTACAATTGTATTCAGTGTTTAGATGTAGTCATAGAGGCTGGTAGTGTGAACCAACTTCAGAACACAGAGACAAGGAAATACGAGCAAAAGATTTATTGCCAGACTGGTGAGTCAGTGTTGAATTGTCCCATGGTTCAGGGTGGGCGGAGGCAGGAACAGAGACAAGGGAGTAGAACAGGCGAGGAAGAGGGTCTCTGAGCAGAGGGAGTCCAGTGAGCCAGTAGGCGTAATGCAGGTCCAGGCCGGGGCCTAAACAGGAGGGACTGTGGGCAGAAGCAGACAGGTCTTACGATCTTTTGTTAATTTATAGAGGTTGACGCCCACATTTTTACACACAAACGGAAAAAGGAAAAGAAAAATATTTATTTTGAAACACACTTAGAAATATATCTTAAATAACACTACAAACTAACGTCACTTGGTTTGCAATGACACGTTAGAAGACAATGAAACATAAAAAATGATCCCTGGTTCATCATGGACCACAAATCAGGGACTATATGACTTACGATCAGTGTGATCTTATATTGAGGTAAGAAAGCTACAATGTCAAAGGTCTAAAGGATTGACATGGAGGTGTGGGCGGGGTCATCCAGTCTTTAATGTGTTGCAGTCGTGTCAATCATACTTCTGAAGAAAGTATGTCAAGAAAAATCTATTTTGCACATTTTTCTAAAAAGTAAATACATTTGAATTACATATCCATCACTTCAATAAGTCATTTTTTTCTGACAATTGTCATTTTAATGGAACACTCCTCAATTTGTGCCCAGAAATGCCCTGAGATTTAAAATGTAAATATTAAATCTGGCTGTACAAATCATTTTCTTTACAAATTAATTAATGTTTTTTTTGAGGAGCCATTTTAATTTTGTCCCCCTGTTTATCTTGTTTAAATACATAAATATCAAAATAGATTTGAACCCCTTCATTTGCTATTGAACCTTTAACAGCATACTAATATAAGTGGAAACTAGCAAGGTCAACCAACCCCACCTTGTGGTGAATTAGAGAAATGCATTTTCGGCAGATTAGCAGTTGCTTGTCACCTTCCACCATTAACACAGCACTCACATTACTTCTTTGCAACTACAATTACCAACTATTCATATGAAAGTACAAAGCAATACGATTTTACAGACAAGATTTTACCTACAGTACTCACAGTAAAACGTGAATCTACTAAAAGCATTGTGTGGCTTTGTTCAAATTAGGGCACTCCAACAAAAAAATAAAAAAATAAAAAGTGGGAGAGGATTTAAGGGTTAAGCGTAGTTCCTGCACATTAATTTGGCTTCAGACTTTCATAATGGAGATGCGGCTGTTGAGCTCGACTTTGTAGAGGCCAAAACCCAGGCACACGGGCTGGGTAAAGGTGGTATAGAAGGTGTGGAGGTGGGAAAGGTTGCCGGACGGCCCCACCTCAGAGAAGGTGATGGTGCCTGCGCCGTAGTCCAACGCTACACCCACTCGGTTGCCAGTCATTTGACCTGAGAGACGGGTCTTCCTGCAGTTGTGCCATGCTGCTAGCTTCCGGTCATGCTGCTGTGTCAAGCTCCATGATACCTAGACAGTGAACAGGAGTGTCTCAATGTTTTCCATTTGATTGTGAACTATAGTGGTCTGTTGCATTAAAGATATGTTAAAGGTACACTCCTCAAATTGTGCGTGCAAATGTCTTTGTGGTATAAACTATAGTTACAAAAGGCTGCTGTTGTGCATTGAGAGTGAAATTGTAACGGGTTTGTGTAGGATAGGCGACAGCAAGCGCGAGCCAGAGGGAAAACACGGACAGCCAGGAAACGGTGTACATGTAAAACATAGTTTAATAATAACCAAACACAAAGTACAGGGCGTCTAAGCAAAAACAATGACCACCAAGCGCTGTTGGGGAAACTAAATAGTAGCTAACATTAACTAAAAGGGGATGCATCTGTGGGGCTAATCCACCACAGGTGCGTTGCGAGGAAGCAAAGCACGGAGCACTGATCGTGACAGAAATCCACTCCTCTACTTGACTCACACTCCTCTCTACTCTTCTCGATGGCTCACACTCCTCTCTACTCCTCCCCCAACAGAGCTGCTCGACTCACACCTCCACCCCTCCCCCTTTTGTGTTTTAAAACATAAATAGTAAGCTGAGGTGGATATTTGGTGGTCTGTGCGTATTTTGTTTAAAAAAAATATGATTCTGTCTAATATAATTCCTTTTGTAGGGGCTTTAACTAAGCAAGAACTACAAATCAGAACACTACAATACAATATCACATACAGTATACAGAAAGGATATTTTAACATGCTTAGATACGTATAGGCTACCTTGTTGTTCCCAAAGGCGTTTCCCTCCTTCCCCTTCCGTCCAATACTTCTGTAGCAGACACCGATATCCCAGAATCCCTCGGCCTCCAGCTCCCAGTAGTGTGTCCCAGAAGAAAAGGCCTGGATAGAGAGGACCTGGGCCCAGTGATCAAAACGTTCTGGGTGCGCCGCGCAGGGCAGACGGGTTTTAACTCGCGTCGCTGAGCGGAGGTCGTCAGAAATGCTCAGGAGAGGATGTGCGGTGTTAGTGTCCAGAGTCAATGGGCAGGTTACTGAAGGAGAAAACAACAACAACAAATGAAGCTGAGCCAGATAGTAAGGAGATAGCTCTTTTGCTCTGCTTATGGGATGATGAAATACTTCTATAGTGTCTAACAGTGTTAGTAGTGTAAATACTGTACGTGAACAAGGTTAACTTCAGATGCCATCTCTGCTTGTAGGCATGTTAATTAACTTCAAATTATGTTAAATAATATGTTGTATCCAACATAAAAAATTAGACCATCAACGATAAAGTTAGCAATTTCATTATAACTTAAGCCATTATAAAACATTATAACATAACCATGATTTTCCCCAGATCAGATTGTCAGATAAATCTGACCAATGGAATTATGGCATAGGAAAAAGAAAAAAGTTATTACTTTATACTCTTTAAGACAAACACACCCGTCACCAGAGTTGAAGTATCTCTTTGCAACGGGGTAGGAGGGCTCATATAAATGCGGTCCTCAAAGTGCATTTAAAGAGGAACCAAGCACAATGAGCAAACCAAATCTTGACGCCTAAATATTTTTAAAAAATGATGCGATAAAACTTGTGCCAATTGTTGTCACTTGCCCTGTGTATGCCCTGGCATCTCTGCTCCGTTACTACAGATTGGTTTTAGTGTTTTCCCTCTAAAAAAAGAATAAAACAAACAGCTTTATGGCTGAATAACTTCCACACCACCCCTCTGCCACTCACAGAGTTCTCTCTTGAGTTCGCTGAGGCAGCGCAGAGTCTCTGTGATGAACTCACGATATTTGCTCTCGATGTCATCCAAAATGTACTTCCTGTCCAGGCGGAGAGGGTCGGGGGTGAAGAGAGGGCAGTTCAGGTCAGCTAGTAACCTAGGATACAGGGACAGAACACAATATGTATGGATATCTCATTGTTGTAAATTATCTACATAAATACACACATACACACTGAACATTGTCGGTGTCATACAATGAGAAAGATGATACCATGACCCAGCAAATCTCTCTCTCTCTCTGTCATATGCACTACACATAGGCTACCAATGATTCACCTTGTACTTACTGTGAGTCATCCGTCTGAAAGGCCTGAGGGAAGGTATGAAAAGAAAAGCGGAGGTGGAGAAAAGCAAAGCACGGAATAACAATCACAAACACTGAATTGAGTAATCACGTCCCAAGTTTCAAGTTTTTCAAGAATTGAAATGTTTTGGTGATCCAAAAGCCTCTAACCAAGCCTCTAACCTCTGAGTGGTGAATCAGCTAAGTAGAAATATAGGGTGAAGTCAGGTATATTGGGCCACTTTTTGGCAAAATGTTATCATAAAATTATAAAATCATAAATATACCAACGCACACAACCTTATCTGGCCAAATCTAGGAATAAGGTTAGACTAGGGGTGCCAATCCCTGGTCTAGCCTTACGACCATAGCTTACAACAGGTCGACATGACTTCCGGCCCTCTTTCACCATTTCTTTGTATTATGCGACTTCCTTTAAGCTAATCAAAGTTACCAGCATTCATGCAGGTGAACTAGGCCTATCCACCAGATACACTTGAAACACACATGAAATGGCACATAACACAATTTCAGTCAGACCATTCTCGTCTTATGGTACAAAAGCAATTTATTTGGACATTTGAAAGTATGCTATGTAACAATTTATCTTTGGCGGAATGGCTAGTTCAGGGGGCTTCTACTCATCATACTGGTAAGTATAGGTGCATCGAAACAGCGGCTAAAACCCTAGGAATAGGCAGCAGACAGGAAGTTTTAACAGCAATAACATGATGGTAAGCATGTATGAACACCTGAGTGTTCACCTGTGAAGACATCTTTTGGATCAAGTAGAGGAATTGAGACCTTGCATAAGCAAACTTGAGGGAGCCAAGCCTGATACTGCTGGACCACGCCTTACCCAGATGAGCAGGACGGGGTCCGTCTCTGCCTGCAGGGAGGCCAGGTAGTTCAGGATGCTCTGTGTCTGGCTCAGGTCCTCCCTCACCCGGGAGCAGTCCTCCTGGAGTCGCTCCAGGGCCTGCTCTCTCTCTCTCTTGGTGATGTCCCTCAAGGCCCCCACCAGGTTCTCCACACGCACCGTCAGGGAGGAGCCCAGGCGCTCCACCTGGGCCTCGTCCATCTCCGACGAGTCCTATGACATCCATGGATGTTACCCACTGGGAGACTACAAGCTACAATTTATCATGTTCCTAGCCGAGTAAAATTAGTTTGTCACCCGGGTACAGAACTGCTGTCCAATCAGCATCCAGGTGGGTAGTTCACTTGGTGCCAACAGCAATTAATTGGGTCTTGCTCTGATTGGTTAAAGTTGAACCAATCATCTGCTAGAGAACGTGTTTGAAATTCACCGTCCAACGTTTGTTGTTCTAATTACAGTAGTTGAAGGTGGTCAATCGCTTTCTATTGACAGGTTCTAGATGGATTTGGAAAGCAAAGTAAAGCAAAGTAGCTTGCCCAATCAGGATGGTTCTCCTTAGCTAGCACTTCCCAGTTTGAGCAATTTTGGCGACACCTACAGTAATTGAGTGATCACCTTGAATTTAGATTAGTTATGGGCAGCACGTGAATCAATTATACTCTATTCTTTAATATTAATTCTGCCTCGTCTCTGGACAGCCCCTGATTTATGTTACCCTGCCCTAATCAGGGAAAAATATCATCAAACTGTCAGTGAGTTAAATAATCAATCCACCAATATACAGGAAAGTGAATGAATGTCTTTTTATCTGAAATGTGACATTGAGAGCGTAACTCTGATTGGTGGAACATGGATGTGATATGACATGTATAAATGCTTAGCACAAAGCTCACACTTTGAGCATTTATCTTAAGACACCATCCTGGTAACATCTATGCATCTGCTTCCTAACCTGTGTCATCAATAACCCTTGACCGACTCAAGTCTTCTTTGATCTAGACAAAACTACCACAACAATAGGATGTGCTATGTACTGTAGTTACAGGTAAAGTATCACAACATGATGAACATGCAGTGTTTACAGTACCTGCCTTACCTCACTATTTGCATTGTGTGAGAGGTTTTCACTCACTGCAATAGCACAGTCGGTGCTCTGATGCTCCTTGAGGATCTGCTCTCCATCCCTGAGTTTCTCCTCTGCTTTCTCAAGGAGGCTCTGGAGAATGATCTTTGGAAACGCATGGAAAGAAACCGTTAAACTCTCTGAAGACTCTTGTTAGGGATTCCAAAGCGAAGTGCATTGCAGTAATCAAGTCTGGAACAGACAAAGGCATGGACCAGCTTTTTAGCATCAGTTACTAATGCATTGAACGGTCTCTCAGTAAGACCTCCAGCGGAAATCTCTCTTCATGTTGTGAATACTGCCGTTGTGTTGTGGTTCTTTGCAGCATGTCTCGGTTTTTGCATCCGTTGTCTGAATTTGCAACAAACAGTATCAAATCCAATTGTTACATGTGCTGTAGACTATATTTGTTTGGGTTCTCTATGTTTGCAAGCGTTTTAATTGCCCTATCCCATACAAAGATCTCACTCTTACTCCTCTCTGAACATTAATATGAAACAAAAAGGTGATCTATTAACTGTGTAAACCTCACGCAATATTCATTGTCAATATTTGGATACTTGAAGTCTGTATGAACTGAACAGTTCACCCTCCACTAGATGATGCAGAAACCGCCTCTGCATTCTTCCAACGAACCTTCAGATCTGCCTCCACCTGTTTCAAGGCCTTCACGTTGTGTTGCGCGTGGCCTCCCTCCAGCAGACAGTCGCCACACAGGTACACCCTCTCCTCGGCGCAGAAGTAGCGGAACATCTCGGAGTGCAGCGGGCACCTGCGCTGCGACAGGTCTCCCAGCGGGGCCACAAGCAGGTGGCTGCTGAACGCCGGCCTCTCCATATGAGGACGTAGGTGCTCCGCGCACAGAGACACCTCGCAGCGCAGGCAGGTCTTGACGGCGGCGGCGACTCGCTCCGACTCGCCCTCGCCGTCGGTGGAACAACAGTCACACGGCACCTCGCCGTGGTCCTCCGTGCACAGGACACAGGAAAATCCGCCTCCCCTCACGCGGCCCCCTCCCCAGGCCTCTCGGATGCAGGCTGGGCAAAAGCCGTGTCCGCAGGGCAGCGGGTGGGCGCGGCTGAATGTGTCTCGACACACAGAGCAGGTCAGCTCCTCCTCCAGGGATGACATGTTTGCCGTGTGTGTGGATTTACACTGGAGAGATTCAAAACAACCTAGTGTTAAAGTTCCTATTACACCCAGTCAGCTATCAGGAGATAGTAATGGTAAGATCCACAATAATTGTTTAGTCTGGAAACTCTCCATTCAAAGTCATGGAGACTTTATCAGAAATGTGTTGCCAATAGGCGACAACTGCTAGTAGGTGACTGGACCACCTTCAACTGATCAGAACAACAAACGTGGGACTTTCCAGCACAGGCGCTAGCAGACCACAAATCTAAACAATTACAATTAGTTGGAAAATTTGGACGCTTTGTATCCAAAGCGACTTACAATGAGTATGTATGAGTAAGTAGGCTATTACAAGTATTACAGGGAGCAGGGGTACGCATTTCGCTCATGGATGTTTACAGGTAGGCCATTGCGGGGCTCAAACTCTGTCACGACCTTCTGGCTGGGAGTCGAACCTGCCCCACGTGGAGGGGGGGATTTTACGAACACCAACTGACGTACCCACCTGGATGCTAACTGGGCGATGGTTCGGTCATGGTATTAAATGGAGAGGCAAGTCCTGGTAATGGAGCTTGTGAAGCCAGGCTGGTTTTTCAGGCTAATAAGGAGTGACTGTCGCTGGCTCTAGATTCAAGTTGTTAATGCGCCACCCAAGATCAGGTGCAAGAAGGGTTCCCTCCCTGTCCCTAACCAAGCCCAATCACACATGCCCAGTCTTGCAGATATTATGAAGACATCTCACCTCCAGCAGGAGGTGCTCTTCTGCACCTTTAACAGAGCTGCTTTAGCCATACCCCTCCTTTTCTAGTAGCATTTAGCACTGCAATCAATGGTTAATATGTTATGATAAACTCATCAAACGGGTTGAGCAAGGAGCTGACAAAAGTTAGTGAAGAACCGGTATTGTAAGACGTAGCCTCCTGTTAGGAATTTGACGTCATCGCTGCAATGGCTATTTTGACTGTTAATCCTGTGTGCTGGGGCCTTTGCCTATTACCAGCTATGGGTAGTGTTGATACTGGTATTAATGGGAAATACAAATAGAAGGCCTGAAGAGACCTCTAGGAAAAGCTTTGTAGCACTGTCACCCTCCTCCCAATGCAGACGTAGGGTTTTTGTTTTTTGAGACATTTTTACGAAAAGGAAACACATTTGAACACTTCATTACAGTACATAATGCGATAATTAAGGATTAAGGAATGAATTGCCAACTTGCCTCACTAACGTCAACCGTAATGTAACACTGACCCAGAGGACCGTTAATGCCACAATCCCAACCTGTTGCGGTGGAGGGATCAGAAGCCAAGCTGCTCCGTTTGCGTGGTCAAGAAAATAAAAGAGAGAAGTCCCTGCTGGAGATATTTATCTGTCTGATATTTATCTGCCTCCATGGGATCTTTAGTGAATGTCCAGAATATAGGAAAGACGTCTTACCTTGTTGTCCTCGTGTATCTGTGAGCGTGTCTGTTCTGTCTGGGCGTCTCAGTGTGCAGACTGGGGAGGCTAATCCCCTCACATCCCCTTCTATGTCTGCTTGAACACTCGTAATGAACATGGAGAGGTCGCGTGACCAGAGAGAGAGAATATTTGACTCTGAATAACTTTATGCTCACAAATATTACACATTTATGCTCACAAATATTACACATAATAAATATTACACATAATAAATAAAATGCCAGTAGTCTCTGATTCAGGGCAGTTAAACAGTTAAAAGTGAATCGGCAGAAAATAGGGCCATAAACAGTAGATAAGACATAAACAGTGACAAGAGCCTGCTGGTCGTCAAGATACACCTTTATTAGACATAAAAAATATTTAAGTGAGAAAAAAACAGTTTACAACAGTGGCAGAATCAGTGGCAGAGTCTGGCTACTGCTTCATGTGAACAGGTGAATGAGCGCACGTTGGGGATTGCATAGTTGTACATTTCCATTGTTGTGGACCCGCCTGTGGGAGGAGCCTTTACTTTTCCCACAACACTACACCTCCTCGACACACACCTCCCCGACACACACCTCCTCTCTTTCACCTTGCTGTACACTTCCTTTTGTGTGTGAAATCAGAAAGCCAGAGGGGACACGTGAAGAATGAAACAAGTCGGAGAGCACAACAGCGGCAAAAACCCTTTCTGAGGAAAGCATAGACATAGAAAGCACTAAAGACAAGAGTTGGTAGGTTATGTTACTGCACACCGCGCTGCCTGTGACCACCGTAATGACACTTTATTACTTTATCATAGGTACGGTATGTTAGTAAAAGAGGGTTAATTGTGCAATTCATTGAGCAATTCATTGAGTGCGCATGGGTGTGTGATACCGGTTTAACGTGTTTTGACACAAATGTCAAATTGAGATAATCTATTTGTAAACTAGAGTAAAGATGCAATCTGACACTCTGTATTGTATTTGAGTAACAGTGTCGTTTTCCTGTTAATGCTTTCCCTCCTGTGATATTCCTTCCAGATATCTCAGGACATCCAATATATGCATCATTCTTCTAGGCAGACAGCATGGCAGCAACCACAGTACATGGAAGGCAGGACTTTGATATTTCATATTGACAGCGAGCAACATCTGGCCGGATAGGTACATCACTGTTACAGAGTACATGGACAAAAGAGAAAAGGTCCTTTGCAGGATCCTGAAGAATTGTGGGAATAGGTACCACCAACGAAAACAGGGGTCCAAATACACAGGTGTTAGAACTCCTGGGAGTGATAGAGAAGATGGTGGCTGAAAATGGCGGTATATTAAAACTGAATGCTGAAACCGCACAGAGTGAGGCAGGCCAGTGCAATTATACGAACAACAGGGCAAAACAAAGAAAGATGAACGATAAAATGAAGAGGGAGAAACTCTGTGAAAATGGTAGGTTTCCAAGTCACCGTAACACAACTATTAATCCATACATCCATCCATGAGTTCACCAAAATGTTGTTTATTCATTTTCTCACAGCTGAACATCAGGGAGACGTTACGCTTCTGTTGGCAGACCAGGGGCGGTCTGGGAAACCACTGGTAGCAGACAGCATTCTGGGTTTCCCTGTGAGGGAAAGAAGCAGAAGCCTCCATGACACTCACTCCACAAGACTCAAAACACAGGAGACACAGGAGTGGCAGAACAAGGAGACCATTATGGAGACCATGCCCTCTGGGGAATCCCTCATTGAGAGGTTTAATGAACTATGCAAGAAGAGAGATGAGGAGTCCATCAGGAGAATAGCTAAAGAGGGCAAGCTAAAGAGAGCCAGTAGCATAGCTGAACCCCCATACTGTGAGTAGCTACTACATTGGTTCAGAGGAACTATTTCACATATAAATGTCGATTTTGATACTATTTATATTTTTGAGTAGCCTGGTAAAACCTGAGTAGCCTGGTAAAACCTGTCTAAGAACTCAAATTAAAACCATTTGTCACCCATGCCGTGCCATTAAGTGTTTGGCTTTTGGGCCACCCTGAACCAATCAGAACCCAAGAACTTGTGGGGAAGATTTTCTGAAATAGGTACTTAATAGTTAATTGGTTTTGAATTGAAAGTTCCAAGACTGATCTGCAATTACTGTTTAGATTATAACTGCCGGCTGTAGACACAACGCCAGGTTTGAATGTATATAAAAGTGCTGCATGAAAGCAGTTGGTGGGAGACCAATATTTACTACAAAACACCCAGGAGAGGGAGAGAGCGAACAGTTGAACCTCCTAACAGATTCAGCCAAGGGAGCAGGCTAGTTGGAGGAACAGGCAACACACCAGGTTGCATTATGGTGACTAAGCATTTGTGTCGTCCCTTATTCCTCCAGTTTCGGAATGGTGAGCGGTCACATGAAAGGGAGGCTTCTATCTGGCTGAGGAAGATGCATAAGGAAATACTCTGTCCAACCACACCTTAAGAAGCAATTTCATCTAGGGGTTTTCAGGGGCTTCACTAAGGTCACAATGTACAGTATTTAGTTGGTAGTAGGTGTATACTGTGAACATGTATATAAACCTGTAATAGACCAGGTAAAGCAATATACAGTATTTGTGCAATTTAACTGTGTTTGACCATACTGTTGCATACCATCGGAACTGGCTTTAACTGTTATTTTACATTAGAAGTGGAAATGTACAATTCAATACAATGTGCCACTATTAAATGAACAAACAATGTGATAATGTGCAAACCTTAGAAATAGCTGTTACAAATGAGTTGTCACGTACACTATGCAGAATTCAAAACAAACTTGTTATTAAGTGTTATGAGTGGCCCTGTGCCAGGACTCTTATTGCATGCGCTGCTTTCTTCCGTCACACTACAGGGATGTCAAATGTCATTCCTAGCTTCGGGCTGAATGGCAACAAGACAATAGAAAACTTTAAATAACAACAAAGCGGCTGCATGTGGTTGTTAAAGAATATGATACCCTCAATGATACCTTTTGATAGAAGGTTGACATAAGAGGGTTGGAACACTACATATTCTGCTTAGTGAAGCTTTTTTATTATTTTATTTCAATTTTAGATGCTTGTATCATCTATCAGGTTTTCATTCAATATTGCAAATGTGTTTGTTTTTTTCTTTTTCTTTTTTCCTTTTGGATGGGATGCCTGTGGTCAGACTTTTAGAGACTGCAATCAGTCTCTAAATATAAATCTGCTCAATAAAACCTGCTGGTTTGTATTGCCATGTTTTACATATTGCACTCATTTGACCATAAATGACAGCACCAACCTATCATGCAAATATTTCCGAAAACTATATATATATTGCATCATTTTTTAATGTGTTTCATCATTTCCATAGTTAAGAGGAAATAAAAAATACTTGCATAATACCTCCTTATAGCTCCACCTCATAATGTTTGATCTAAAAAGGAGATTCTGCTTACTCCCTTACATAGAATTCAACAGCCTGGCCATACCTGTTAGCAGAACTACACTCTGACAGTCGGTTATATATCGTACATGTGCAGCATCTAAATGTCTGTGGCGTATAAAAACATCACCCACCTGTGTGGCAAGGACCCGCCGTATTACACACACACCGTAGGCATCGTGGTAGACTGGATCATATTCTTGATAGGACTACCTGAAGTCTGCATGGCTTTCTACGCCATCCTCATCCTACTGAGAAAGGACAAAGCGGCTCCGATCTTCGTCATCAACCTGCTGCTGTCAGACCTTCTCCAGATCGCCATCACGATCGTCTTCATCGTCAGCAGGTATTTTCGTGATACCTTCTATCCGTTCGTCCAAGCCCGTTGCATCACGCGGCTCTTTGTCCGCATGGGCCTGTGCTCCAGCCTGGGGTTCATGTTGTTCATTTCTGTGGAGCGCTATGTCCTCGTGGCTTGCCCCTTGTGGTACCGAACCAGCAACAATTGGAAGCTTCCCACACTCGTCTCCATTGGCCTGTGGATGCTCACCCTGACCTACTCCACTCTAGATTACGTCCTCTTCATCCACAAAAGTATCTCTCTGTTGCTATTCTCTTTCATCACCCTCCTGCCCGCTCCGTTTCTTGTGTTCTTCTACATCGCCACGTGGAAAGCCCTCCACAATAATACATCCGTTAGACTGGAAGGGAGGATGAGGAGGAGCGTTCTTGGGTCTCTTGCTCTGGTTTTAGGGATCTACACAGTTCTCTTCCTCCCTTACATTTTCAGAAACCTCTTCTACTTTTTTAAGTATGGAAACAATACAAACGTAGAAGACCAAGTCAGGGATTTGTCCTCTGTTTGGACCAGTGCGCTGGTCTACCTGAGCGCTTTGACAGACCCTTTCCTCTATATTTTTATGAGGAAAGACATAAAGGACACAATAGATGCATTCCCCTGCTGCAAGAGGCTGCTGGAGAAAGCCATCGGGTTTCAGAGTGGACTGGTGGAAGCTAGCCAAGAAGGAAGTTGGGATGTCAAAGAAAGAGTCTCTGTGCCATTGTAATGTATCATTTGCAGTTGCAATTCCGAGGGAGTGGCCAAATACAATTAGATGTTTTGCTTAGTTGGAGAGAGACTTTTGTTGAATGTTTGCCTTAATTGCTTTGGAATGTCATTTCCACACAATGTGTGTGTGCGTGTATGTGTTAAAGATGCAGTCTGTCATTCTCTTTATCATGCCCTTGAGGTAACATAATGCAGATGGACACTTCTTCCTTATTCTGAGACCCTTTCTACAGCCACCTTCAGGTGCATCGCCCATAGCACTCCCCGGATGGGATGCTCTTGAATGATTTGAGAAATGAGATCAGGATGTGTAGGCATGTTTGTAATTCTAAGGCAATTGGACTAAGTACACAAGAGGGATTTGCAACCTTTTATCTGAAACCTGCTGAAACCAACAGCCATTAGGAAAAACATTTCATTTTTCTGAAGAGAATAAAAATGGTTAATTTTGTGCAAAAACAGTGTGGCTTAAAGTATTTGGACTCTCATTAAGCCTTATTTTGATGTGACTTCAAGACAATGAAGAGATACCGGTCAAAGGAATGGGACACACATTGTATACATACGAGTTTATAATCATGATCTGATAATAACCAGGTGATGTTTTTCAAGACATATTTCAGGTTCATTTATAGGCTGGCGAGCACCTGGTCACACTTAATAAGAACCAATAAATGATCCACAGATGCTCAGACCACCAATTAAGTAATGGGACATTTTCCTTAAGCTTATGCTTAAGGAAACATGGTTAAGGAAAAGACTGGTAGGCCTAACAAGTAGTCTACAACTAATGTGACCTACACTCACTATAGGAATTCTGACTTCTATTTAGGTAGTGCTTGAACAAATAATAGATTCTGAACTGAAGAAAAAAATAATCACCCAGGAAATGTATAGGCCCTACAGGCCTAATCGGGATGACAACACAGTGGGATGTTTATTGCTATGGCCAAAAAATGAACATTGCTAGTGTAAAGTTGTAGCTGCTATGAATGCAAATGTTCCAAAAAAAAGTATGACAGTTGGCCTACTTTCTGAAAAAGATAAGAACCAAATCCAGTATGTCTTTGGCGGTTTGTGGTTGTGGCTCTGAATCCAGCTAACCAATATTAAGCAAGATAGTGAAGTGTTAAGATATATATATTTCTGACTGCTGACAGGCTAGGAGTGTATCAAATAACAACTCAAATACTATGAAACGAAAATCCACAATAATTTGCACCTGTGTGCGTAAATCACAGTCAAAATAATTCAGTTGAAAAACGCGTGTTGTTGGTCAAACTACAAGAACACAGTGAATAGCCTATGTGTTTGGTCAGTGTGTGTCATTAAAGACCGTCTGGTGGTGAATAACATGAATTATAACAGGCACGGAGAAATAGACAGACAGACAGACAGACAGGCGAGTGGACATACTGGCAGACTTCTGTAGCCTATGCTACCGCAGCGAGGCCGGACGGGAGCGAGCAGGCCTCCACTACAGCTAGAGGTTTGAACAGCGAAGGGGAGGGAGCGAGTGAAGAATAATACACTACCGAACAGGCAACATATATAATACATTTACATTCCCCGCCTTTGTCTGCGCGTGTGTAAAAACCTAGTTTTATTTGGCTTCAAAAAAACCTTTTAGATCTTAAAAGTCTCGTTTCACGACGGAGATAAATAATTGAAAAATGCGGCGTCTGCGCATCCCAGTGAGTGAATCGGGAAATGCTGCGCCAGTGTCCCGGCTGAGAGACGTAGCGATCCAGCCAGCGTATGCAGCCATAAGCTTATTTCTTTTATTTCACTAAACGCTGCCAAAAATCATCTTTTCCATCATGGTAAGTTATTTTTGTTATTACGCCGGGGCGTTTCGACGAAGCTCAGGACGGAAACGCCTGCGCGCAGCCCGTTTTCGAGGAAGTCATAATAATTTATGAATCATAACTTGTTATGATAGGAGGAGCGCGCAGGCGTGCAACAGGTCGCCGTACAGTAGAGGGGCTGTACAAGTTGGCTTTTGCGCGTGTTTCCAAACTGTGTGTAGGGCTCGGTCGTCGTATAGCCAACATGCTCGGCTTATTGGCAAGATGGCACGAAAGAGACGAATGCTTTGTTGGCACAATAGAGATCTATTGATGCGAAATTGATAGTTTTCTGTAAGAGGGGAACTATTAGAAATCAGTTTTATCTCTTTCGGACGGCACTTGGGGTACAGGGTATTTGGGATGACGCCTATATGGACTCGGATGGATGTTCTTTTATAAATGCTGTAATGTAAAACGACGTTCGTTCGCAAAGCGTACAAGGCCACATCCTAAACAACTAAATCAAGGAATCCCTGTCTGGTTCGGTCTGGTCCGGACAGGTGGAGGTTACAACTAGGCCTGAAAGCACACGCGTTTATTCTTTGGATAAATAAGTAGGCTAACATCATATAAATCAGTTGTGTGTTTGAAGGTCGCAACAAATTAAAATATTTCAAATAATGTATTATTTTACATATCTTATATTATCTAAAGCCTCCATCTGATAGGCTGAAATCACGTGGTCAGCATTATAGTCTTTATATGAAAGCCTTTTATTTCATGTATTTATTTTCCAATCCCGTCTCATAGCCCATGTATGTCAGGGCGACAAAAGAAAGAGATATATAGATTATGTAACGAGTCCGGGCACACACACGGTGGCGCACGCATGTCATTGGTCCCGAGTGTTGATTGAAAAAAATAGACCATATATCGGTTTTATTCGCTCGGCTCTGCCTCTCTTTCTCCTGCTTCTCCACGTGGTAGGGCAGCGGCGGGTGCTGTTGAAAGGGAAGCATTGTGCCTGCTGCCTGTCAGTAGCCCTGTGTGTCCGGGAGGCTCGGGCAGGGTGATGTGCGCTCAGCTGGGTCCTCTCGCCATTGTTGCAACATTCCTGTTGGGTTTATTGAGCCCGCACACAGGAACGCATTGAGAGGCGGAATTCCTCCAGACCAGAGCGTCACCGTTCGTTCGTCCGTCCGCTAAAAGTCCCACATAAAGGGAGGGGAAATGTCACACTGCGATAGCCTACCTTTTTGGCGCTTTTAAATGTTAATGGAATAGCCTAGCTATTAGAAAGTATTAGCTCAAATGAGCGCACTCCGTAACATTTAAAACACATACACACACCTAGAGACAAGAGAGAGACGTTGGTGTGTCAGTAAATGTCTTCAAATTAGATTTTCATGTAATTTTATCGCACCACTGATTGCACACGCCTATTTATCAATTACATCCCCATATTTCTGTTTGCCTTTTTAACTGTCGATGTACGAGGCTGCACTATAAAAGTGGCAAACGGAGGGACTCCTGGCTCGAAAGAAGGGGTGTTCATTCGCCATTTGAATGCAAAGTAGCAGATGAACAAGTGGACTGTGTGTGTGTGCGCGCGCGTGTGTGTGTGTGTGTGTGAAGAAGGAAGGCTAGCGGTAAGATAGAGAAAAGACGGACTTGTAGAGAGAAACTGTCACATATGCCTCTATGGACACTCTTCGCATTAGTTGTTTCTTGCACTAAGGGACTCGTTTTTTGTTTTTTGAATCTTTTCAGATGACTCACTGCCTCAGCTTTCTCAAATAATGTCACATTATATGGGTAAAAAACACTTAATTTAGACACCTATATATCTATATATATATACTTTTGCAGTGTGCAAGGAGAAAGATTAAAAGTTGTGTATTGGCCAATGCGCCGCTGCGTCAGCCCCGTCCAGCTGAAGCATGTCTCGACGGAAACAGAAACGGCCGCAGCAACTTATGAGCCCGATCTCCGGTGCCTCTGGGATACATGAGCATGGTGAGAAATAGAGTGTAATTGTGTCTATGCATCGCTTTTTGACTGGACAGAAGTGAGCACCGAGTGGGATGTTTCAATTGGTTTTAGCTTATAGAGAAATATTGTTATGGGTTAAAAGTTTTGGTTGAGATGTCTATTATGTTTCTTGTGCTAGGCTATTTCCTCAGTTACATGACAATTGGACACATGTAACTTTCGCTGCATTTTTAAGGTGGGTTGGAAGTAGTTACATAGCTGTTGAAATGGTTTTACTTTCTCAGTTGCTATAACAACTTTCTATATAAAATCCCATAGGCTAATCACCCCTCTACTGTCAAGTATAGACACTGACACAAAGTAAATAATTTGTGGTAAGATGGCTGCATTTGACCTGGTAGACGTGAAGGGATGAGCTTGGGAAGGACAGGGGAAGGGAAATGTGAGGCACTGTATAAGGTGTTGTAAATGCACTCGCATTTATAACCCCTTTGTCCCCTATAGGCTTTGTTGCTGGGCACTGAAGCATGAACGTGTGTGTGTGTGCGTGCGCGTGTTTGTCCATCTACAACTCCAGTTACGAGAAGAGGGGGATTAATGTGTATATGTGGGGGTCGGCTTATGTGTGTGTGTGTGTGTGTGTGTGTGTGTGTGTGTGTGTGTGTTTTATGTGCACCTACTTTTCAGGGCCAAGTTAGCTTGTTGATGGCCTGTGAGTCATCAGGCCCGTCTTATAGGCTGTTTGTTTTCTTTGCGTGCCACCTCTCGCCACCAGGAATTTAACCCCAGGGCTCTTAAGGTCAAGTCTGCCAGCCAATCAGGAGGCCAATACAGTGTGCAGTGCCCAACTAGGACCTGACCCTTAACCCCCCCCCCCAAATCAGGTTACCGGGGGGAAGGGCTCTCATAGAGATGAAAGACAGATTGTATAAAAGGAGAGGAAATCGGAGTGTGTGTGTGTGTGTGTGTGTGGGTTGGGGCGGGCCTGAGGTGGAGTCCATTCTCCTGTGTTGTCCTGGAAACAAGGTAGACTACGCTGAGCGGGTGTAGTTTCGCACACCAGTATTCTGTGTGCGTTCTTGTGTGTGAAGTGTGTGCGTTTGCATGCGTGACGCGCAGTAGTTCGCTGCAGCGAAAGAGGAATAAAACAGACAAGGGGGGATGTAGAAAAGTGCTGATTAGGGAAACGGAACTTGGAGGAAGAAAGTCGGTTCTCGGTTGATATCTTGAAGGTTCCTAGTATGTTAGCTAAATGGCTAGCGGCTAATGTTGATTAGTGTTGGCTAGTCTTGGCTAATACTGGCTATTAGTTAGTGGGTAGTGTTTGTTTTGCCCAATAATATGGGTCATTGCTCACAATTGATCAATCATGATAAATGGTTAGCAAGAATTACAGGAGCGGGTCACATATGTATATATCTTTGAGAATATTTAAGACAATTCATATTTTCTTCTTTTCCTCAGATGACCACCAAGCAGTGAAGTCACCCTCCCTACTATTTAATACGGATTCTTCCCCGTCCTCTCCGCCCTCCTCTCCTCAGAGCTTCCAGCCACCCCTTGCTCCTCATCCATCCTTCAAAGCCTCTCAGTTCCCTTCTTTACACGAAGAGGCTCCACTCCGCTCCTGTTCCCCCAGCCAGCACTCGTCCTTCTGCCAGCATCCTGTCAAAGACCTCCAGTCGTCACTGTCCCCTGACGTTCCTCCCTCCTCTCTGTCCTCCCAGGCTCAACCGTCACGTGTCCCTGAACTCTCTGGTTGCAATCCCTCCTCCTCTGCGAGTGGTTTCATCCACACCCCCCGCAGTGCTCAGATGGCCTCTCCCAAGTTGGGGGTGTCAGCTACCACCACTTCCTCCTCCTCCTCATCTTCCTCTGCCTCCCTGTGCCCCCCACCCCACCCTGGAAGTCCCAGCCCTGTGCCCGAGGGTCCACCCAGCCCTGTGACTCCCTCCCCCAGCCCAGGGGTGACCTCGGCCTCGGCTGCCCCCTCCCGGGCCCAGCTGAGCATCGCCTTGATTCTGGAGGAGCTGCGGGTCCTGCAGCAGAGGCAGATCCACCAGATGCAGATCACAGAGGAGATCTGTAGACAGGTGCTCCGTCTGGGTGGAGCCTCCTACACTATAGATGCACCTACCCAACATCTCCTTCCGCCCCTGCCTCAACTCTGCCTGGAGGGGAGTGAACGAGCCTCCAGCCCAACACCCCAGACCACAGCTTCCCAGCCTGCAACCTCTGTAGCTCCCCTCCTGGCATGTTTCTCCTCACTGCTCCCCTCTCAACCACCTCCCAAGTCTTCTAAGCCCAGCCACCCCTTATCACAAATCCTGCAGCCACAGAAGCACCAGATTGAGGGGGCAGGAGGGGTTACGGGGGCTCATGGCTACCCAAGGGTTGCAGCTCACTCCTCCGTTCCTTCCACTTCAGCTTCTGTCTCATCTGGCATCTCCAGCATGGCTTCCTCCAACTACCCCCTAGCCCTGTCCCTGGCCCTACCCAACCGCTATCTCCACGAGAAATCACCAAACACAACGCCCTCCAGTGTCCACAGTGGGATGTCCTTCTTAACTCCACCCCTCCCAACCTCAGTGTCTGGGCTCCCATCCTCTCAGAATGCTCTGCAATCTGTTTCTGGAGGAGGATCTTCATTGGGCTCATCCTGTGTATCAAGCTCTGCCTCCGCTTGCCGTCTGCAGCACGGGTGCCGCTTTTGTGGAAAGATGTTCAGCAGTGATTCCGCCCTACAGATACATCTGCGCTCGCACACCGGCGAACGCCCCTACCAGTGTCCGGTGTGCCTTAGCCGCTTTACAACGCGAGGGAACCTCAAAGTGCACTTCTTACGCCACCGTGAGCAAAACCCCGAGCTCTCTCTCTCCCTCCTGCCACCATCTTTGTTCGGGGCAGGGTTAGCAGCAACAGGCGGCTCAGAGCTGGGGCAGTCAATAAGCGGTAGCAGCAGTGCTAGCAGTAGCATGAACATGATTCAGAAGAGACGTAAGCGCAGGCCTGAGGATGACACGTATGGAGATAGTTTGGAGGTCAGTGGTGCTGCTAGTGGTGGCTACTCTATGGGGGGTTCTGGGGGAGCCGCCCCATCTACCCTGCCCCTACCACCCAGTGTGGATTTGGCTTTGATTTCCCACTCTATCCTGCAGCTCAACAGAGCAGCAGCCGCAGCTGCCGCTGCCTCCATTGCCTCATCCCAGCCAAGCTCTTCTTCCATAGCCTCCTCCTCCTCGGCCTCCTCCTCCTGCTCCTCCTCTTTGGCTTCCTCCCTCCTCTCCAACCCCTCCCTATCGTCCTCCGCCATCACAGGGTTATTTAAAGGAGCCAAGCAGCAGCACTTTGATGAAAACACCCCTCCACATACTCCCATCATTCCCCCCTCAGCCTATGCACAGCTAGCCCACCTGCCCAAGCTCCTCTTCCCCTCAGCCTCCTCTTCATCTGCCTCCTCCTCACACTCGTCCCTTCACCACCCTGCAGCTCTGGGCCTGCTGCGTCCCCAGCCCTCCTCTACCGCGGGGTCCCATCACCTCTCCTCTTCCCCTCACTCCCAGCTTTCCTTCCCCTTCTCTCCCTTTCCTAAAGGGCCAGGCCCATCCACCTCCTCCCCCTGCTCCCTTTCCTCGTCCATGCCATCTTCCACCCCTTCATCTGACACCTCCAAGCTGCAGCGCCTTGTGGAGAAGCTTGAGAAGGAGCCTCCCCACTCGTCTTCTCTCTGGGCCTCCTCTTCCAACTCCACCTCCGTGGGGGAGATGTTAGCTAGCAGCACAGCAGCTTCGATCGGTTGTGTTCTCACCAGCACTTCTAGCACTTACGTCACGGCCTCGCCCCCTGCCTCCATTCCTACTCCCACATCCATTTCAAACTTTACCCGTGAGATCGTAGCTGCCCTGGGCATGAGCGCTAATGGTTCTACCGCTATGGCAGGTAGTATGCTACCATCACTGAGCCTTATGGGTGTAGGAAATAGCCTGGCACCCAACCAGTGTGGTGTGTGTTTAAGGGTGTTGAGCTGCCCCAGGGCATTGAGGCTGCATCAGGCTACCCACCTTGGAGAACGCCCTTTCCCTTGTAAGCTATGTGGACGATCCTTCTCTACCAAAGGAAGCCTGCGGTCACACCTGGCCACCCACCGTGCCCGACCACCCAATGCACGAGTCCAGAACTCCTGCCCACTGTGCCAGCGTAAGTTCACCAATGCGCTGGTGCTCCAGCACCACATTCGCATGCACCTTGGTGGGCAGCTGCCCCCAGATGGCTCAGAGGACCTTCCACATGAGATGCCGGCAAAAGCTGATGCCACACACCTGTCTGAGCCTCAATCCCAGTCCAGTGATTTATCCATGGTGTCAACCAAAACACCACCCCTAGGCACATCTAGCCAATCAAAGGGCCATAATGCCCAATTTCAAATCCCTTCAGAGGATTCTGTCAATGTGTCAGCCAGCTTGACATCATCAGAGTACACTAATAATCTCAACAAATCTGGATCCTCTAGCCCGGAGCTCATCCCTCCTTCTGACCTTAGCCCAGACCCCTCCTTAAACCTCACCAGGCAAACCCCGCCAAGAGACAGCATGGAGCCCCCTGTCCTGTGCGTCAGCACCCCCTCTCCTGCCCCAAAAAATGAGGATCCAGACTTCCCACTTTGTGAAGAGAAACAAACAGAGCAAATACCCACAGCCGATATCCATCTTCCTAAATCCAACCCACCCTCATCATCTAGTTTAATGATAGTGGACAGTCCAGAGGCTTCCACTTCCTTTAATGCTTTCTTCACTGGTTCCAGATCAAATCTGGAAGACTTATTAAGCACACCCACCTGTGGGGCGCCCTTTACCCAAGATGCCCCTAAAGCACAGGCAGCAGCAACACTTCGACCAGATCAATCACCCGGGCTCCAAAATCCTGAAGCCATGGAGGAAGACCAGGTCCATTCTCCATCACCGCTAACACCAAAGCAAAACCAAGAAAATGTGCCGGATGAGGCCTCAAAAATAATCTCTAGCATGGAGACCGCAGACACCCTTGCTGCCGAAGGGAACGCCACATCTCAGCGAGTTGCCACCTTCATGAGGGAGACCCGTCAGAGCCTTCATTTCTGCTCATATGGGAAGGAAGAGAAAGGGGAGAGTGCTAAGGCTGGTGGAACTTCTGCAACTGAACAGCAGGATGCTTCTGTCCCCATTGGCCTTGCGTCAACACTTCCGTCATCCATGTCCCGTCCCGAGAAGAAGACCTACTGCTGTTCTGAGTGTGGGAAAGAGTATGCCAGCCGCAGTGGTCTAAAGGTACGAAAAATTAGCCTGGTTTAAAACCATCCTGATTTTACAAGCTCCACCTCTGATTTACTCCAATCTATATATCTAGGAACTCTAAATTGAAAACCATTTGTTAGCCGGGTAGAGAACCGCTGAACCAATCAGCATTCAGTGTACAGTTTAGTTCAGCAATTGCAGTTCAGCAAAGGCCTGTGGAAAATACTCCCCACGTTGGTTGGTTCTGATTGGTCTGTAGCCTATATGTAAATAATTTAAATGTTTTTGTTATTCTTATTAGTAAAAGGTGGTCCAATTGTCTGCTTTAGATTTGATTGACAGCTATTGGCCTGGCTGACAAGCGGAAATGTAAAGCTTGCAAAATCAAGATGGTTCTCACCAGGTTAGAGAAAAATGGGTTTGGCAGTGGGTATTTCATTAAATATGTAGTAAAGGTACACTCCTTGATTGCATTTACATTTCCTGTGCATAAACTGTGCATAAAAGCGCTTGTTGCAGTTGCAACAAGTTGCAGTACTGGGATATTGGATTTCTCTGAATTATTAAATGTGACGATAATTCAAAATAAATGTGTTGATACGCAGGGGCACATGAAGCATCATGGTATAGTTACCAAGACAACACGTCCACCAGCGCGCAACAGTCGTTCCTCCTCTGACCGACTTCCTGCTTCTACACTGTCAACTTCTAATGTTCCAGCCACCAGGAGCTCAGTGGGATTCTGGAACCAATATCAAGCTTTCCTCAACACCAACACAGAACCAACTGATGACCCGGCCCAGGGTCCAGCCACCAGCGGCCAAGGAGAGAATGTGGGGATGACCCTATCTCAGATGGATCCACCTACTGCGATGGTATCTAAAGAAACTGGAGATGGATCTAATCTAGAGTCAATGTGATTGGCTGGATGATGCTCTTGTGTTGTCAATTAATGTTTACCTTTCGGTAAAAGTGATTCGATTTTTGCATAGTATTGTTTGCTAAAAACATATAGGGTAACTTGTCATTTTGGTAGTCACAGTAATTTGTATGTTTGTGAAAGTTGTTAGTCAGCCAGCCTGGTTTAGTTTTTATTTTTTATTTTTATGAAACAGATATAATATGAAACAAAATATGTTAAAATTAAAACAGCAAACTGAATCTAGACATCTGAATTTTTGGCAAAGGAAGACTACATTTAACCAGATGAACTAGTGTGTGGTTTACAGCTAGAGGAACAACATTGTATGTTGGAAAATAAAGGGTACTCAACCTAGATATTCTGATACAGGTTTACCACATTAGAGCTGTGTCAATATTGTCAAGCAATTTTATATTACAGAAAAGAATACTAAATTAATAGTTTCAGATATTTGTCTATATCTACACTTCATTGCATTATTATTATGTGTAAAATCCCAAATGTTTTCATGGCTGGTCGGTGGAAATTTGTTTTTCAGATATTATATAGGAAACATGGACAAGGCAAGCAAAAAAAAGATAATTACAATTAGGTCATTAAGCAGACGCTTTGGGACTTACAATTACATGCTGCTATTACATGGAGCAGATAGGGGTTAGCATCTTGCTCAAGGATGCTTACAGGTAGGCCAACTCTGGGGCTCGAACCTCAACCTTTTGTCTGGGAGTCCAACACCTAGACCACTAGACTCTCTCAAACGGGTCAAACAAGACCAACAACATGTATGTGCAGCTATTGACAACATGACGTCCCATGTCCTGTATTTTCTTATTCAGATTATAATCCTGTAAATGTGTTTTGAATTTGAATACATCTTCCAGTCATCACAGGAGCACTGTGTTCAGACGCCCAATGCTGAAAGGGTTTTATGTATGACCTAGTACTTGTGAGTAATGTGATTGCTGTTTGGTCCAGAAGTAATGTCTGTAACACAATGTCACTAGCTAATTATTTTTGTTCATGTCACATCCAGTCTTTATATAAAAGAATCAGAAGTCTATGTCCATTTGTTGTAAGATGTACTTTCAGTATCTCCAAATATACTAAAGGGGTTAGTGAAAATAATAATGATAATAATGATAATAAAACAATTTGGAAACATTCTCACACGTTTCTGTATCTTGCCACAAAACTAATTTCGACTGAACTCACTTTTTTATAGTGTTAATGTCATTACAAAAATGAATGGACAAATAACGATAAATAACGTCATTAGCGACACAGCTATGACAACCACAGCCATCAGAAATGTGTTGGGTGGGTTATTTGTGATTGTGAAGGAGAAAAAGAGTAATTGTAGGCTTGCTTTGTAAAGTTTAATCTGTATGAGTGCGTGTATATATCTTAGGCTACATGCACAAAATAGTAAGGAGTAGATTTTTGTTGGTCATCTGTGTGTGTCTTTTAAATGCACTGGGTCAACTGAGCAGCGATACAAATTAGTCACCTAGCCGCCATTACAACGCAAAAGGAGCACAGATAACGGATGCTGACTGTGCTTCTACACCAGGTGGCAGCCTTTCGGTTTTTAAGAATGGAACTGCATTGCTATTTGGGGTTGACCCCAAATAGGCCAATACCATAGGCCAATTTGAGCCATTAAATTCAAAGAATGAAAAACTTTAACCGAAAGCTACAAACTGTACAAGCAAAACGATACAGTCGAATAAAGTGAATTAGAGATCTACTGATCTGTAATATCAGATTAATTATAATACTTGTGTAGGAAAACATACGCGCAGTGTAAGCATATACTCCAGAGGGCGCGATTTTGCTGTTTTGGCCAATATCTTATATGAAAAGGAGAAAAGTAGCCTTTAAATGTAAGTTAAAAAAAGAGAAAATAAACTGAAAATAACATTAAATTGTCAACACGGTTGTTAACTTGCACTGCTAAAAAATAAATAAAATGAAAGATGTTGAACATGCTCTGTAATTAAGAAGACGAATTCATTTGTTCGCTGAGCTGTAAGAGACAGAAACGTTTATTAGGTTTTAGGTTTTCATAGAAAATGGTTAAAGTCAGAAACGCTAAGTCCAATGCTAAGGTCAATAAGTTGATTCTGCCCTTGTATGTTGAAGGGATGGGCTAATGTGGAAGGGGGAGGCTTACAACATTATTTTCCAGCAGAGGCCTCGGGGGACTATCAAACTACCACGTCTGCAGCAGTGGAAGATGGAAGACAAGAGGGAATCAAAATAAACCAGGACAGAAAAGGGAAGACAGCAAAGATAAGAAATCGATAGGGCTGAGAGTTAAGAATCTGGCTGATAAGATCACAGCGCGTTGTAACATCTGGAATAGCAAGCGCCTCACTTTGGATACAGAAAAATAAGACATTTGCATTCTCTGTTGCACTTGATCGCGATTCATGTTCAACGGTTCTGTAAAAAAAAAAAAAACTCGTAGCTTACTCGAACGACATAATGCACATATTCTGCAAACATCAGCCTTTGTTTGAATAATTTCACCCGTGGCACCCACATAGGCCTACGCGGTGTAACTTTTGAAAGAGTTTTTCAATTCGTTCGATTCGATTAGGTCTCTCTCGCTGCTCGGTATTCATTTTAGGATTGCCCCCCCTTACATAATGTTTTGACAAATAGAAACGTCGTCCGGTTATTAAGTGTCGCAGGGAAACCGTAGCGAGTTTTTGGTGTTTTGGAGGGTTGCTTGATCGAAGAATGGCACTGGGTTTGAAAACGCTTGGCCAGCTGCTGCTGGCAGTGGCGTTGGAGCTGAGCGTACAAGGAGCGACGCCGAGAGAAATCAAGCCAGAGGTGAGAGCGTTCGTTTATTTCAAGGTCACTGTAAAAGAAATGTCAAATGTGTACGATAAAACTTTTAACATTTAAAATTACATTTTATGATTTATTATGTGTGAGAGTAGTAGTCCAACAAACACTTTACACAAAAATAACTTTGTTCATATTTGTATTAAGGCATGTCAAATCATTTGCAAAAGTAAGATTTAGGATGCTTATGCCCTGTTTTTATATGGGCTTTATTATTTTTTACTATAGGCCTATTTATTAATATTTTATTAATATTAAAGTCTTCTAAGGGGCAGGATAGTCTAGTGGTCTAGGTGTTACACTCCCAGCCGGAAGGTCATGGGTTCAAGCCCCAGAGTTGGCCTACTTGTAAGCATCCTTGAGCAAGATGCCTAACCCCTGCCTGAACCATGTAATTGTAAGTCGCTTTGGATATCTGCTAAGTGACCTAATTGTAATTAGTCTAATATGGAATATTTTCCAGCCTGTTGCTGGCAAACGAAAATGGGTTTTGACATTTTTGGCAAAAGCATGCTGATGATCGCGCCCATGAAAACACACAGAAATGCTGCGAGGGCAAACAAGAGGAATCAAATTGGGGCGAAATACTCGAGCCTGTATTGTGGTCAGGGCAGAGACACAGGGCAATTTCTGCTGAGATTGGGGGAGGGATTGTGATTGAGAACTGTGGGACGGGTTCTGCTCACAGAGATGCTGAGATGTAATTGTTGACATCTGTCCTGCATTATATCTCACCAGATTGGAAGGGGGGGGAGGGGGGATTATAACGTGGAAGGGTCTGCAGGGTTTCAGCAGTGGTCAGCGATGGAAAAACACTCAAAGTTGATGAACTGTGGTCCGTTTGCATCAAAGGCTTCTAATAACCTGTAGGCCATACAGTAGATGGGGCCTAATATGTAAAAGGTTTGTCCAACACTAACCATTACACACAATTCTATACTGACCTTAAAATTAAGCTTAACAAAAATAAATTTTAATTCTATTAAAAACTATTCCATTAACCTAATATTCTATGTTATTCTAAATAGTGTCTGTGACCTTTTTCACTAAACCAGTTACCAACTACATAGTTTTATGAGACCCCACCCACCTTCCATCATTACTTAACTGTGTGTGTGTATGTGTGTTTTCATTTATTGGGTTCATTAAACAACCCTGAATTGTGTGTTTTCCTGCCCTTCTGGCAGGGCAGCCTGGGTGATGTTGGTGGGTCATATGGTGGTGTCCAATGTCCATTTAATAATTGAATCCTGCCTATGGACCCTGAATTGTATTTCCAACTGTGCCAGTGGAAAAGAAAAATCTGTTTACAGAGAGAAACCTAGCAACGCCTTGATAGATTTAGACTTTAATGGTTTGGATTGGACTCTTTGGAAATATTACTACATTTATAATACTACAAATATAATACATTTGGAAATACATAATTCTTCAAGGAAATCATATCACATATGTTAGAGAGAAACCCAGCAAGGCTGGTGCTAGATTTTGCCCATGAGACAATGACCTGAGTTAGCAGGTTTGTATTCATTTTTGTAGGAATGATGCAACTCGGCGCCACTGCATCCTGCGTCTTTATTTGCTGGGGTTAAGTGATTCTTGTGGTGCCATTTTACAAACAAAACACAAGTCACTATTTTCTTTGCTCAGTTCGGCTATTGAGTGGGTGTTTATGTTTCAGATTAACAGTGCATTTAATTTGGTGAGTGGCTGAGTGCGCAAAGGGTCAGTGGGTCTGGCTGGTCCACAGTTAGAATTAGTCCGACCAATAGTGGACGTGTCATATCCTGTGGTCTGTGGCTGGGAGAGGAAGTGGGCAGCGGATTTCCTCTTTCCGCCATTAAACACCTTGTCGTCTCACCAGCCAGCTGGGTCACGCACACACCAAGTGTTTGAGTGTGCGTGTGTGTGTTTGTGAATGAGTAACACACATCACACACACTCACTGACAAACACGCACTCAGCATCACACATTTGCAACCATGAATACACACACACACACACACAAATAGAGCATTGCTATCAGATGAGGTCATTTAACTGAAAGTCGGCAAGATTAGCCATGCCAATGAGAGATGACAGGGGGCTGTTGTCAACGTAGAATAGAAGGCACTGTAGCGATGGCGATGATGTAATTCGGGGAACAAGACATTTGGAGATTGAAGCAATTAGCTGATCCAACAAACAGTACTTGTGTTCTCACATAAGCCCTGTCACCTCCCTACTTCCTTGCTGGGGGTTTCCTCGTATGGGATAATCCCTAGATTAAACAATAGAACTCCCAAAACTGGCATTTTGACTGCTTTTAAATTTTGCAATGTAATAATTTAAATAAAATCCATGTAACTACCCTGACTTTTCCTAAATGTGTGTACATTTTATTCTAACATTGTTATTTTATTAAAATGACAAAACACAAAAGAGTTCTGAGTATTTCTACCTTGAATGGCAGTCATATTGAAACAGTCATATTGACCGTATGCATTTTCCCGCTCTTAAAGATGCGGGTCACTGTTGCCTACACTGTAACAAATTTCCCCGTTAAATTACAGTAAAGAACTGGCAGCTACAGTGGCCAGCATGATACTGTTAT
>JAODLI010074357.1:0-13269 GCA_027575585.1 Percopsis omiscomaycus | reverse complement strand
CCCCCCCCCCCCCCCCCCCCCCCCCCCCCCCCCCCCCCCCCCCCCCCCCCCCCCCCCCCCCCCCCCCCCCCGCCATGTTAACCATGTTATCAGAGCCTATATAAACACACAACCTGTTGCCACGGGGTCGTTATTACTGGCTGTCCCGTGGTGGTCTGGAGGCTGCAGTGACGGACAGATAACCCCCACGAGGCAATAGGTCGCCAGATGACAAAGGTCTGTCCCAGCACAGATATAAATGGAGGCCCTGTGGTGCTGAGATTAGGGCTTCATTTTGTGTCAGGCTCAGCAGTTGAAGCCATTCTCTTGAAATTTTCCACAAATTTGCGCATAGATCTTTGTACAATGTCACGCTGACAGATGTGCACGGAGACTGACCAGTACGTGGCGACATACTGCTTTCAGTAATGGGTGGTCTTGAAGGTTGGAAGCTTGCAGTGTACATTTCCTAAGATATATAAATACATGGCAGAGGCGTCTGATTTCCTCCGCAAGGTAAATGTACGCCGATTTCTCCCTGTATCTATAGGCATACAGTACATCTGCATGAATATAACATTTATTTAACCAGGCCGCACAGTTTGGGTAGAATATAAACACATTGGGAAACCACCTGAATTTCTTGTAATGACATGTATTGGAATGAGGGTCAGACTAAACATAACATAATACAGTACATATTTTTCTAACTAATTCCATATGAACTCGCAGATAGCTGGGGAAACCTTAGCAGGAATCTCAACAATTCCAAACTTAATGTTTTTTAACATGTGGTTTTAAAGGGGTGGGTCAGTATATAATCAGCCAATTCAGCAGATCCTCATTCTCTATACAATGGCATGATGCTACTGTATGCTATTGATTCCTTTAATTTTGTGAGATCGTCTGGTTTAATAAAGGTTAATAAAAATAAATAAAATAATACAGTGATAGAACATATGCTTGCAGTCATATTAGTGTGTTGCCTCCCCCAAGGACCAATGTGTGGACAAACTCTATTTTGATCACTACATCAGTTACAGAGACAGTGTTGTCATTCTCTACAGCTTCTAAAGTAGAAAAGAAGATAAAAATAAGAGCAAATTCCCTCGCAGGTCGCAGATAGCTTAAAATATCAATGAACTTCAACCCTGCTACACACCCACCACCAATTGACTTTTCAAACGAAAGGTCAATACTATAAATACTATATATGAATATATATGAAAATTACACCACACAGGGGCTTGACAGGCGAGAGGTATAATGTGACATGTCCTTCAGGAAGAGAAGTGAGAGAACGAGAGGCGAGAGAGGAGGGCAGAGGGTATGCACAGTTTGCAAAGCCAAAGTTGTTGTCGTCATTTAGGACATGCCCCTTAATATTGTAACCTCCGCTGGACCCTAGCATAAAACTCCCATCCATATCTCCCACAGGAAATCGCCAGTCATGTAAAACTTTGAAAAAGATTTTAGATTGTAGAGTTAATCACTGTCGAATCATACCACGTTTGTACATTTTGAAGCCTTACATTAGACACAATAAGCTATTGTTTTTTTTTTTAAAGCTACGACGGATGGTTCGAAATCTACATTGGCAGTTAGATGCATGCCGATGCAGTTAGATGCATGCCGATGCAGTTAGATGCATGCCGATGCAGTTAGATGCATGCCGATGCAGTCGCCAATATGCCACAACCGCACAGCAGCATGTGTATATGTATAATAGCTTCTCATTAGAAATATGCTTATTATGACCAATCTGAGGCTTCAAACTGTACAATGCTACACAGACCAAAATGCACTCTACAACCACACAAGCAATTTCCAAAACTGTTAACATCTCACATGCACATACACGTGCACACACAATCAGGTACAGATAAATGTCACAGAGAGTACACCTCTATTCCCCAGAGAAATGAGGGCTGTAGATGTCTGCAGAGGTGACATGGGGGGTTTTGACAGCACAGTAGACGGTAGAGGAGAGATGAATGGAGGGGTGGATGGAGGTGGCCTTGATGAGGAGGACAGATGGAGATGAAAAGGAGACGGGGAGTGATGGAGGAGAATGGAAAACAGCTGTTGAACCTCGCGCTAGACAGTGCATTTTAATAAGGTCTTCATTTTATGTGCAGGGTATACTCTTATGTGAATTCACTTGAGAGTTTGAACTAAAGGGGTTATGCAAGTAAATATTTGAGCTCGCTTGACATTTAAAACAAACTAAACTGAACGTTGTTCTCAATGGGGGATAATTACGGGTCTTTAGATTAAAGGGACACTTCTCAGGTTGTGTCTGGATGGTTGGCTGAAACCACTGACAAAAATGTTGATGTTTTGGTTTGAAACTCGCCCCCCCCCCCCCCCATAACGCCCCTAACGCTGTTCTCTACCCCTCCCCGTACGGCTGGCCACACTTTGGTGCGCAGTTTCAAATATAAACAGTTGTGTTTTCAAAGTGTGTTTGCTCTTTCATAATTTTATGAATGTACGCTAATTTTGTATTCCACTCCCTGGCCAATGTGTCTAAATATCCTCATCCTGGAGAAGATTTTGAACAAGCTATTCTGCCGATAGCACATTCCCTGGACCTTGCAGCCCCACAACCCATGCACTTTATCTAAAGCAGAGTCAAGAACAGCATATTATAGATTCCCCTGAGCGTATAGCTTGACAGTGGGATTTGGGAAATGCCAGGCAGGACTCAATGGAAGCATATACCCGGAAGCATGGCCCCGAGGAACGGCGATGTTAAAACCCGTGTGATTTTCCTTTCCTGTAGACAATGAGGCTTCATTTAACGTCCCACGGTGTTTAAATCACACCGTTCACCTGGCGGCTGCAGAGTCGGAATCTGGAAACACCGTGACGGGAGTTTGGTGTTCCAGGCAATTGGTCAGAATCACAGAAGCCCTGGCAGAGGAGCACACAAACACACAGCCAAACACACAGTGGAATACACACTGAAACACACAGGCACACATGCAGTGAAGAAGATAAAGGGCCAGCGGTGAACACACAAACACACTAGCAGTGAGCTCAACCATAAAAGGATTGCACAAACAACAACCCATATCTGGACTAAATGCAGAAATAACACATGCACACACACACACAGAAATACAAAAGTGGATATCATGCGCGCACTCACACAATCTCTTGTTCGAGACATCGCCTGCATGCATGTATTCTCTCGTGCGCACCCACGTGCCCTCCCACGCCCACACACGCACAAACAAAACGGGCACAGCTTCCACCTTGTGCTCCGCTGTGAGTTATCGCCGATGACAGGTCGACGAGATGGCGTTTCATAAAGACAGCATCCCGTGAATCTTATCACAAGATTGTCACGCCTCACTACGGCCGTTGTGTTGAAGTGTGACAAACGACGGCCATAAAGGACGAGGCCCGTCGCCATAACAGCATCACAAGAAATTCTCCTGGGAGGGATCAGAGGCTACCTCGCTGTGCCCGAGAGTCCAACCAGACGCTTTCGGTGGAGAATTGGTGTGAAATAGAAGAGGCGAAGCCATGTTAGCACACTATCCACTATGTTCTTCACCTCTTTCAAACATCCACAACTGTGGTTGCCTGTATGAGGATTTTTGATATTTTTGAATGAATGTGGGACAGGCTGGCGCGTATTATGTAATAATAAATAATATAATCTTTAATATTTATATCCATGGCTGCAATCTGTACACAAATTCGTACCTTACTTCCGAATCAAAACTAAGGTGGGGAAGTTTCTCTGTCAGCGTGAGCTTTTGTGTTTGCTTCCTAGCCAAGGAATTGGTTTCCTTCCCTTAAAATATAACACAGGAGTGAAAGATATGTTGATTGGATTGAAAAATGGCACTGTGGCACTCGTTCGCAGTGGGAGACAGAAGAATGTTGGTCTGTCTGAGTTTCATCCTAACTTTTAGAAGAAGGACCTTGCATTGCCAAATTCTCTGTGTCAATATTGTCAGAGACCTGCCAAGGCCCAAGACAAATTTAGACAGGGGTTTGATGTATTCAAGACTAATATTTTTATTGCTAAAACGTTTGTGTCCCAAAAAGTCCAGAAAGTAGAAAATGTGAAGTAGAATAATGCACAGCAAGATTTGACAGAAAGAAATTTAAAATATTGTAGTAGCTGAAATGAGAAACAAAGCTAGAATCAATTCTAGCTTAAATACTATTAGCTTGTGTTGGAGTAAGATATTACTATAATATAGATAAGCAGAGACACAAAGTCAGTTCATGTAACTTCCTTCTTTATAGATTTGGAGACAAAATAATCACATCAAGGTCAATCATGAATCCATATTAATATTTATAGTAGTAGTACTTGTAGCAGTAGTAGTTATATTATAATAGTAGCATTTCCTGGCTGATACTCAGGAGGTATGCAGTCCATGTTCCCCTGATACATCTCCACTTCAGACTTATCAACTTAGCATCTCTTCTGAGAGAGCGTGGAGTGCTGTGACAATTTATTCAGTGATTCTGCAGGATATTGAACAGCTCTCTGGCCAAATGTGCTCAAAGTCCTCCCTCCGCACAGCTGTGTTTGAGTATTCCTCCTGCCTGGGCCCTGCAGTGCTGCTAAATTACGTGCTCAGACCTTTCCAAAACAGTATCAAAGAAAGCATACAGCATATATGCTCCTAAGAGATCATGTTTCCCCATACATAATGGATTAAAAACTGCAAAATGTCCCTGGGCCCAGGGAGTCTTTAAATAGTGTTGCACTCGTGCGTGTAGAGTACGAGGCCTAAACTATAACTATCTACTGCAAACTGGTTACGACAGTGCCAGACAGACAATAACATGGACACACACACACATTTATTTCAATTAAACATCGTCCAAAGCCCATCAGTCAAGTCATGGTCATGATGTCTGAACCGCTGCCGTGAACCGCCAGGGACTGAAAGTCCTTGATCCTTTAACCTACTGGACTTTCTTCTCAGAGGCAACAGGGGCAACAGAGCGCTGGACGTACTCCATGCCAAAGCAAACAACTACCATAACTGCTACCTACCTTGTAAAAAAAATATACAGCCAGATAAACAGGCTAGTATGAATGGGGGCTGCTGGGTGGACCTCCAGGCAAGTTCAAACTAAGACAGATTGAGAGAGAGAGAGAGAGAGAGAAAGAGAGAGAGAGAGATCATAGACGTCAGAATAAGCAATGGCCTCGCCAGATGAGTGACGTGTATTGCCTGGATGATGCAACATTCCAGCTGAGCTATTGAACTCGCCGGCTTGCGGTTGTTTTGCTACTCTCTCTCTCTTCCCCCCCTCTGGCTTCTGCAACCCAGATATGTCATCCAACTAAGGCTAGGGAGGTTAACAAGAGCTAGGGCCCTACTTACTTAGAACGATGGCTCTAGGGGTTGCTTAATAAACAGGGTTATGAATATCATCATCATTACTCATAACTAATGGAGAGGAGTTACACTGTAATTGTTTGTCAAGCCAAGGGAGACAAACAGACGAGCGAGAAGACATTAGGTAGGAGGTAGACAGGGGGAAGACAGATAGACAGGAAAGGACAACAGGAATAAAGAGTATTCTGTTACCGCGGGGAGGGGAAATTCCATTCCATTCCATATGTTGGGCCAATTAGCTCATAAAGCAAACAGCAGCTCATGTGGCTGTCTGTGGCAGTGGCCATTCCAGCCTCATTACTCCTCCTAGTGCTACCGTGACAAAACGTCCACATGACACAGACATTCCAACAGCCCTATACATCTCAGTGTAAGCTCAATATTCTCTCCCCACACAGAAAATAGTCCTTTTTATTGAGAGGTGAGTTCAATCTCATCCCTGTCTATCCCAGTCGATGTATAGAACTGCAGAAAGCCATTCGAGCCTGCAGGATCGCAGAGTAGCAGTTTCCCATTACGATGTGTCTTTGTTCCAGTTGCACATACGGTAGCATAGAGCCAGGCTGATGGTGAAAACAGTCCTGCACTTGAGTATGTACAGACAGGCGAACACATCTCCACTTACAGCCGAGCAGTAAATTACCTCTTAGATCTGTAACACAGCAGCAGCAGTCCGAATTGGGACCACAATATAAAGCACCACTCAATAGGTTTTTGAGAAACGGGCATACGGGTATAGCCTGTATGGTAAATGCATTATCACATAGCGAAAGGACAGAGGAAGTCCTTAAAAGCCACTGGCGAAAACAGCCAAAGGAGAGACGCTTATATATGCAGCATGGCCACTGTCTAACAAAAAGGATTCATTCCACCTCTTCAGAATTGTCCTGGCCTGATTGAGGGTTAAGGTGAGGAAGGTGTTTCCCCTTTCTCAGACCGAGTGCCGCACAAATATCCTTGACTTAACTTGGCTTCTGATTGGCGGGGATGCCGTGAGGAGAAGAGGAAGGATGAAGGTTAACAGGTGAAATATGTAGAAATAAGTTATTTGGCCCATATCTTAACTTGCTGAAGAGCCGCCGCAGCCCTGCGCTTTGAAAAACCCTCACCAACCGACACAGCGTTTTACAGCAACATAGTGTAATTGAAGTGCTCATAGCAGGGCTTCTTTTTGCCGCAGAACATTTTCTCGTCTAGACTAGACCTTTTTTTATACCTCAGAGAGCGACACGGGGTAGTCGCATGTCAAGCCTTATGCATCAACTACATAAGGCTGTCACTGAGATGTCTCTCTGAAACGTCCATGCAGTTAGACGGTCCCCGGTTGCCTCCAATATACAGTCACAGGAAGCTGGGCGTGCTTGCGGGTATGAGTTTATGACAAATTCCTGACAGTTTAACCAAACATGAGGAGGTCTCAGAACATGACTGAGCATCCGGTGGAGCTCCTAAATATACACTGCATATTATAATGCTATATACAGCAGGCTGAGAATGGATGAGAATGTGTTTGAGAAAGCCAGTTATGGTTCCAGCGCATGCATATTCTAAAACATTACTGGGCTCCAGTCTGACTTACAATGAATTGATTTTATTATCGTAATTTCTCCTTCTAACATTGCCCCCAATGTTTTGAATTATTTATCCAGCTCTTCCACCTCTTGGAAAAGATAACACTCTGCTTTAGCAAATTATTTCTCTCTCCGTTTTCATGAGGTTGTCCAGTACTGAACTTTGGATTGTTGACAGAAAGGTGGAGATGAGACAACCTGTTTAAGAAAGGGTTTCTATTATTCATCAAAGCTAAAACCAACTTTTAATTTGCAAAACATTTACCAATAAATATTATAATAATGAATGCCTTAGCCTATAGAAAGACAACAATGCTCCTAGTTGCACCCTCTAATCATAATGAAACCTTGCAATACATACCACGCCATTTCAAAAATCCTTTTAGTAAATAGCTCCCTTTGCATCTAAGCAGTGAAAACACAACACTCTCACACAAATTTAAATCTCATTTACTAAAGTAGTTCTGGAGTTGTCCTTCCATAGATTCCATTCCCACAGCTTCCTGGATTATGGAGGCGAGAGGACTGTGACAAGGGCCTCTTTATGCCTGTGGAAGATAATCCTAAAAATGATGCTCGAAATCAGTTGTGTCTTGATTATGCAGATATACTGTACATCTGCAGATATACTGTACAGCTGGGTGGAGCTTTGAAACGTATGGAGCTCAAGCCGATTTTGCATTTCGGTGAAACTGATGTATATAGCACTACCCCGTTGTTCTGGTAGAACACCCCTTGCCTTAATCCACAGTACTTCCGTTTTAGCCTCATGGAACATATTACCACCTTGCAAAGCAGTTGCATTGGAGCCATGTCTTATTTCGTTTGTGTACACAGTGACTCCGGAGATCGCTGGAATTACGCTTTCTGAGCAGAGTTCCGTTGGCCCCCCTGCATACCGGCACCTCTCGCCTACCTCGTCTGACAAGTTAGCAACCCCCGGCTAGCAAAAACAACAGGAAGCCTGGAGATCTGTATCCTGTTAAACATCGGTCAAAGTGGCAAGGGTCATCTTTACTGCATACTGCAAACAGCAGGACCTCAAATGAATTAAATTAGCCGGCCTGCTGGCTTCAGAGACGATTGGGGGGGGGGGGGGGATTACTTTTTTTCAAACCACTTCGCTTCGCTGTGCTAGTTTCCAGAGCACCTCCGAGGCTCACCGTTTGTGTGCGGCATGTGTTTTGCTAATGTAAGTTGAAAACCTCAATCTTCAATACTTGAGATGCACTGGGGGCGCCCCTTTCCCTTGAACAATGGCGTCAAGGGGAGTTGACTCTTATCCAGGCTAGCAGGCATTCCTTCTGCATATTTCTCATCCGAAGAGAGGCATCATGTCTACACACCCACACACACACACGGGGTCATGTGAACACCGCCTGCCCACAACTAATGAAAACTAGGAATTGACCTCTCACTGGAGAAATAAGCCTGGCATTAAATTCCCCCACCCGTCCACTGAAATGCTTCCACACATCTTGGTGTTGTACACCGTCTCCTACGGATATGTCACAGCACTCAGGCAGGAAATTTCTGCCTTCATACAGAAGTAGAGGCTACACACACACTCTCCCTTTAGATGTGGGTTTGAAAGTTCACAGATCAGTAATATACCTCAGACACAGCCCATAGAAAAAAAAAAAAAAACGCATATTGCTTATTTACACTTTTACAGGAATGTCTACCCACTCGGATAAGGGCTGCAACCCTCCTCTGTGTTCGGGGGAAGAGAAATTGAGCAGAGGGCTCAGGTTAGCCAAACAGTATTCATAACCTGTGAAGCGGCGGCTATACTATCCAACTCGGTGGCACTGTGGCATCCAAACTGTTTATCTTCTAGCCCGGAATAACGGCGATGTTATTCACACTGCGAGAGGATTCGTGTCCAGCTGGGCTGTTTCATTAGGGTGAAAGCACAGTGCTTGGAAAGGATTCATACTGAAGCGAAAATATCTCTCTCTCTCTCTCTCTCTCTCTCTCTCTCTCTCTCTCCAAGATAATATTAAGTACTTGCAGTGAAATACAACTTCGATATAAAGAAACTATTACTAATTAGAGAATGACGCAATCAAACAAAGATTAACTATTGCAATTATTACACACGTATATTTAAATGTCTTGTTTGTGTAAACAGCAAATCTCAATAACACCCTAGTGTCTCATGTAGCTAAAGTGGTCCTCATTCACTCATTGACAGTAACTGGCTGGGTGAACAGTAGATAACAATGTCTGAAATTAACATTACATAGGGTGTTTGTTTACACAATTTTACCAGTTAATTAATTAAGCGCGTAATTTAATTTTACAGTCATGCTTGAAGAACTACATTGGAAACCTCTAAATCAGCTGTGAGCTAGATCACAGCAGGGTCCCTCCAACAGAAGACAAGGCTAAAGCTGATTCACTCCTATTCATTCATAGTTTGTAAACAGTAGGTGAGCACTACAGTATTTTTATGTATACATGACCACATGTTTATCCACAGCCCCTATTCATGAGACATACTGCATACATATATTCTATTTCTTTCTTTCTTTTGTACAGAAATATTCAATATTTAGTCATATTCCGCACCAGGGCAATCCGATACTATATACCACAGCAAACAGGTCCGTTTCAGTTGAGCAGAGAGCGCGGGGTGGGCGCAGAGTTAAAATCCCTGTACAAATACACATGTGCACAGAGAGAATGTATTAGTGCAGTGGGTAAGATAAGGTGCTCCTCATCTTTCATTTGCTTTTGCAGCAAACAAGTGTCCTAAATGACGAGCAATGCGTCGTACGAGGAGAGGAGTCACTACACACGTAGAATACACACACACACACACACACAAAGAGACTGGAAAGCTAAATCGCACACCAGAGATTTGAAAAATTCTACGACGCCTCGCTTCGAGTGGCCGGAGAGCCCTGAAGACTTTAGCTATAGGCTACGCATCATGTGGCAGACTCTCTGACTAGCATAGTAACTACCCTTTGTGCCCTCCCCCCAAATTCTCCAGGGCCTTCTTTCCAAATATATAGTTTTTAATGCAGCTTAGAAGAGGGAGAAGGAGAAAAATGACAACACATATTTCTCTGCATTACAATGACATTCAGCATAAACATTTATTGACTTCCTGCTCAACGTCTAAATAAGAGTATATCCTTTAAGCATGACAACAGTGACAATACTATAATGGCCCACAAACTGAAAACACATTTGCCACTTTCCCCCCCCAATTGTACCGTCCCATGCCCGTTTACTTTTGTTGAGTGAACAGAAGGAACGTTCTCAGTTCATGGGGATGGTTGTCAGCACAGCACTCATGTAGTTATAATACTGGATTATTGTGGCACAGAGATGACGGTTTGTACTTTTAAACTACCAATCAATTTACCGTGTCCTCATTCTGCTCCCTCTCTCCGAGTTATATACCGCATTATATTTTCCTGGGGTAAGATTGTGACGCAGGAACAGATCGAAGAGGCCGGTGAGGCAAGGCTTTTAAGAACCCACGGAGAGCAACTGTTGTAGGAAAAAAGGGCACAGGAGGGAAAGAGGATGGCGAATGGAAAGAAGACGGAGACGATGGAGAAATCTGAAGGTCATTGAACCACGTATGTTCAGATTTTAGGAGGAACAGAATGTGGAAGACAAAGGGGGCCACTCTCCGTGGTTGTATATTTCAACACTTGGATTGGATTAAAGAACAGTTAAAATTACATGTTCCTAATTGTCTGAATTGTATTTTTTTGTGTTAATCCGGTTTGGAGGATATGCTTAAGCCTTCCAACAGGACAGGGGGAGATACTGCATACCAAAAGAAAACTAAAAAGAAAACTACCAGATATATCTAAGCCAATAGTTGTCAAACTTTGAGCCACAGTTTACGGCCCCCTTGTGCAAGAACCACATGTATAATATAATGTCTTAGCATATATTTATAAAAATATATATCAACAACTATTAATACATTGAAAAATGCATATTTTAAGATAAGATTAACTTAACTCACACAGATATTAGGACTATCTGAGTAGAGAAGATGAGAAAAGTGTTCTACAGTGTCAGGTCAAGTCTGTGTCTATCAGCAAATATCAAGAGGCAAGGGAGAATTTGATACCTAGGGGATTATTAGAAACACGACGTGCACTTTGAATGCAAACCACAGCATATGACAGACCTCTTTTCAGCCAAAAAGCAGGAAGGAATCAGTCACAACTGGGACATCAACCAAAAGATTTGACATTATGACATGAAAATCAAAATAATGAGCATTTATTAAACCGTGGTACTAGTTACGGGAAAAGCAGTAGTGAAAAGTTATTATGAAAAAGTATGACTTATGAGTCTTCCACGAGAAGAAAAACAATCAGAGGGCCTAATAAATGCCACTAATGAACAAGTTATTTCCTAAAAACATGTTTCACGACAACCAATTATATCAAGGACTAGGACTGTCTCCAAAGGAAATGGTCGGTCTTTAAAGAGGTTTGGGGAAGCTACATCTGTGGGTGTCAGTCCCTCAATTTATTTGCATGTCTTGTGAGTACACTTAATTTGGTTTCAACCTATTCATTATTTATCTTTTTAAAGCTTGAAGTTGGGATTTAACACGATCGCTCTACAAGATGTCGATTTAAGAGACATATAGGCCTACAGGACAATTATAACCCGTGCGTTATTTTTCGAACATTTAAAATGCACAATTTACATAGCCTACCTTGAGGACCAGGTGGACTTGTAACAGTCTTGTAACTGTCCTCTCCTCAAACTTCTTGCTTTGCTCCTTAGCTTATTTTTTTTACTGCAAGTTAAGATTTCAGGTTACATAGTTCTTTATTAGACTTACTATATTCGAGTCTCTTTCTACCTACCTTAATACACCTGATATAATTTTTCGGGACAGGAATATGGAAATAAAATGTTGGTTGCTTTAATGTTATCATACAAGTTCTACTTATTTATTTTGCACAAAAGGGTAGATTGTGAAAAAAAATGTATGGATGTCACGTTAGCTAGCAAGCTCCAGTACAGTACCTGAAGTTAGAGATGAGACTTACGTGGTGTGACTTTGGACAGCAATGCAAACAGCACCGCAGTAATTTAGTAATCAACGTTGTGGTTAGATCAGTTCTTAAGAGGCAACCCGTCTATCAAATGTAGCTATATTTGATGACAAAAAAAAAAAAACGACAATATTGAGGGGAAGGGGCATAGCTGTCAGAAAAATATTGTGAGGACATTATTCATTCACAATTATTTCTTGTTTGCTGCATGCCCTTGAGTATGATATCCGTCATGAAGAAATTACAAAAAAATGATACAGAATACTGATATTCCGCAGTATCACTTAAAACCCTTAGAGACATACCTTATTACTAGAAAAAGGTTCTTTATCAGGATTGAAATAACTGCATTATCAAAACAGCCTCTCAATTTCGTAGAGGGATACAATAAAACTGGGTAAGAAGACAAAGTATAAAATTATTACTCATTTATTTACAAAGGTTTATCATTTTGCAGTGAACGATTTTATAAAAGATTGGCTTACTAAAAACACTGTTCTGTTCCACTGGTGAGGTTTCAAAATAATTGCATTGTACAAGTGAGAACACAAAATACGTGCACATACACCAGTGCATTATGTTCATGTCACCAAAATAGATCTGATTACAAAATATAGTGCTCAATATAAACCTCTGGGGTGTTTTTCTGTCCCACTAATAATTTTATTTATTTATATATATTTTTTTTTTTTTTTTACTTATTCTGAAAATGCACATTTGAAATTATACTTCTGATGTCGTCTCTTAAAATAGCACAGCTGCTAATAGTGCATAAAACAAAAATAGATAGTTTTACTGCCGATACTATCAATTCAGCATATTGCAGATCATGCACCCCCCTCAACAGCAAATATAGATTTGTGATTTCTGGATAAAGACATTTTGGAGGGAAAATAAAGCAGTGTTTTTCTTTTTCATACAGCAGGAAAAGCGGGCTAGAATTTCACCCCAGGTGCCTTGCAAATGTATGAATGCCTACGAATCTCAAGTCAATGGCAGTAAAGAAAAGAGTAAAAAAGAAAGTCACTATGACAAGCAGGCTCTCGGCCCCAGAAGAAAGAAGTGCGGCATCAGTCCATAAAGCACATAATGTTATTACAGGGTGATTGCGGATGACTGAAGTTTTTTGTAATTTGTCTCTCTGGATTTTACCATTCTGTGCGACTAGCTCCTTTGAATATTGACACACGCTGTCAAGATGTGTGCAGATCCTAATTTGAAAAGCTATCCATCAACCAAAGGGTTGATGGGGGGGGGGGGGGGGGGGGGTTTAAACAAAATTTTGGT